>JACXIV010000052.1:2538942-2630548 GCA_014737475.1 Bombus confusus | reverse complement strand
GATTCAAAACAAGTTGATAGGGTGAAAACAGTGATAATACGTTAGAATGGGGCGAGCGAGAGGCGGGGCGCGATGCACGCGGTGATATTAAAAGCGAAACTGAACAAAGAAAATGGAAGAGACACGCGTTCGAACGAATGACCGAGGGGGATGCGGAAAAAGATAACGGCGACAGAGAGACGATGCATTCGCGGAACAGAAGTTGCGCCGAAACACAGGCGTATTCTTTACGAGCTATACTTTGCTCATCGAATAGCCGAAACGACAACGTGGCCACCACCGTCCCACTCCAAACAGTCGTAAATAATACGATGCAATAAAAATTGCACGCCACTCGGAAATATTGTTCTTCTACCATTAACCCTTCGTTTCGTGACTTTAAAGCATAATAAGGAGCTGAGTCGCCGACGTGGAAACGAGTTTTCGAAACGGTCGCGACGATAACCGGAGGTCGATAAAACTATCCCTTGGTAGAGGTTCGTTGATATTTTCTTTCTTCTTTTTTTTCCCCAGTAAAAAGCATACGTTAAATGGCCGAAGGACTTAGCGATTAGAAAAATGTTGAAAATATATATTTATAAATTGTTTACATAGTTTGCTTCTAAACTATCTAACTATAAAGCGTTAAAAAGTCAGTTTTCATCGATTTAACGAACAAGTTTCTTTGATTGTTGACGATTCGTTCGAACGAATATCGCTACGTTTATTTGTAAACGAGAGTTTCTATTTAATGTAATCGTAGACCAAGATAACGGGAAATAGTAGCGTTTTATTTACCGCAGTTTTTAAATAAACGAAAATTCGGTACGTAAAAATTCAACGACTATGCTTGAAATTACTCGCTGTGAAATTACACGCCACTTTCGAAAGGAAACGGGTCAGATAGGAGTTGCGAGCAAGTTGAAAGGAAGCGCGAGATAAATCAAACGAAAGTTTTGTAAATGGGGACATTTTGGAGATTCAAAGATGGCTCTCGTACGTTTTACTGTAAACCGTCTTCCCCCTTTGTTCCTCTTCTTTCGTTCGTGGCCATTTTTAAAACAAGGCCACGTCACGTTCATACAACCCACTCTCCTACGCAATCGGTGACGTTAATTTGAAAACGAAATTGCGGTGATTTAACAAACCTAATACGACGATACGAGAGATTCTTTCTTCTCCTTTGAATCGCGAGTTATCCGAAATTCGATTATACTGTTTTATCAGAAAGCAACGGTGCACGATAAACGAGTCTGTCAGAAGCGAAATTGATCAGAATGAATTCCGCGTTTTGTAAATTCCTCGATTTATCGTTAGCGGCGTAATTAGCGGCATAATTAGCGTTCGACCCGCGCAAGCGAACAAATCAAGCGCCTTTGTACAATAAACACGGATATTCGTCAACAGGATTCCAGCAATAATGGATTGCAAAACAAATGAAAACATAATGCTCGCAGTATCGTCGCTTTTCTCCATTTTTCAATCTACGGGGTTGATCTGGCCAGACAACGACGAGCCGTAAAACAACAAAATTTCGCGCTTTCGATCGACTGTCAGGCAAGAATCGTTGGAAAACGTCTAACGATCGGCGAGAATCGAGCGAAGCGATCCACCAACAGCTTATCGGCGCGTTTCCGTCGCAGCCATCTCCTCGCAAAGTTTGCCATTTCGCGTTTCTTCCTCGAAAATTCACCCTTTTCACCCTTCGCAGCGCCAATTCTCGACGTCGACGCGCAAAACTTGTAGCGAATACGCCGACGACTCTTGACTTTGCCGGTAAGTTCGTTGATGCGACGACACGAGCAAACGTAACTCGTATGCAATGCAAACCTTGTTGCCCAACTTTTGCAACGTGACATGCATCATCGCCCGAGCGTACGCCGCTACGCGAATCTCGCCAACTCTATTAACGACTATCGGAATAACTTTGATTTTAACGCAGCTTCTTAATTCCCCTCTGATCGCTGCGCAATGTATCTCGTCTACTCGATCGTGCGTGCCTCGTGCGCGTCGTCACGCGAAACTCTTTCGACGCGTACTACCGTGGAAAACTTTGCGTCTACGTTCTGCGTATTATATAGAACGTTCCGGGAATTTAACGCTAAAGAAATACAATTTTCTATGCGAGTAGCGTGCGAACTTGTTATTTGAACTTCGTCCTGAAAGAAATACGCAACTCGAGTTTAGCTGTAGAGCGGTCGTAGTTCTGAACGCTTGGTCGTAAGAAATTCCGCGGATTTTTAGAAATCCGCTGTGTGTATTTAAGGGATGTAGCGAATTTAATCCACATCATAGCGTTGACTCCTGTAATGAGAAAGGATGGCATTAAAACGCCACATTCGCTAAATACCAGCACATTGCTGCCAGAACCTCGCAATCGGTACAAATAACGGCAGCTACACGACAAGAAGAATTCTCCTCTCTTGCCACTCTTTGCGCCCTTCTTTCAGATAGCACCGATATAATACTTTCCCAATGTCGTTCTTCGCAAGTAAATTGTGAATTTTTCGAAGAAACAAAAAATCGAGAGCAAACTGAGCTTCTACGGAAGATAAAATAACCTCGACAGAAATATTGAAACTCATAGAAACGCTATCTGCGATCTCGCATCGCCTCGTAGTAACGCCTCGTAGTAACGCCTCGTCTTTGATCCACGCCTAGGTACGTAGCTGTCTATAGAATCGCAGCTTGCTGGATTTCATCCGGCGTTGCCATCTATCCAATTCGAGGAAAGGGAAGGTTGAGAATTAAAAGATGCTTGCGGTCCGTCGTTCACGGCGAATAGAATTACGGGAAGGCGTAATCTCATACGCGATGCAAACGTCGTCTTGTTGGCAACGTGACGTTCGTAATACCACGCGGTTGCAAACGGGCAAGCGAGCGAAGCCGACCAACGAGCTGGCACACGCGCGCTACCAGAAACTGGCGCAACTCTATTACACGCTATCAGAGTGCATTATGGTACACGTGGGTGGAGAACCTGTGCTAGATGAAGACGTAAGGCTTGGTAACCATATAATCACAGTTCTAAGCACGGAACTCGTATGCCTCTCGTCCAGTCCTCTTTCTTCCATGTGTGTATACAACACGTGGAAAACATGCTGGCGTGTCCGTAAGAGTAACACGGCTTGCACATGCCACGTAAATGGGCCCAGCCGGGCCAACCACCTAATCCCTACCTTTCTCCTAATCTAGCCCTGCTAACACTCTTTCAAACTGGGTAGTTGAATTACACCAAAGTCATACACGGCCTTTTAAACGCGAGAAGATCGCCGGCATAGATAGACAGCCCGGATCGGCACCGTGTTCGTGTCCACTGCGCGTTTCGTAACGCGTTGCACGTTCGTGGAAACGCCAAACGAAAAGAATAAACTGGGCCAAGGGGACAGACGACCGAGTACACTGTGGTAAATCAGCTTGTCGACGATAGGGACGAAGTCGAAACGCATTTCAGACCTGTTTCGGGTACGACGGTGCTCGTCGAGACGAGCGCACGCAGCATCGTTTTCCGATTGTTTCCTGCGTATCGTAAATTTGTGAATACGTATCAAGATGAATATCGCGAAGTAAGAGATTTCTCACGAATCGAACGAAGTGTCAGGTTGTCCGAAAAGTTTCTTTCGTTTCATGAGGAACTAATAGATGCACTTTTCTGTTTTACATTATTTTCAATTTTATTATATTATATCGCTTCTATCGTTATCGTCATACGTGATTCGATAAAATAATAAAGTAATAATAAAACGGCAAATGTTAAACCTAACAGATCAGATTGATAGATTAGATTCAGAATAGACGAAAGACGAAGAGTGTAGGTTTTTCAAACTGAAACGATCCTTCCATTGAATCATTCTCGTAAATTTATCGAATGGGAGGCAGGTGAAAAACCTAAGTCTAGAGAAATTCGTCATTTTCGTAGATCCGACGATTCGCGTGCAAATTCACGCGCGACAGTTGATGCAAGATCGTACTCGGGTATAATTTTCGCGGAGAATTCGCGGAAAATAGAAGCGTTAAATAAATAGAGCGAAACCTTAACTCGGTGAAAACAATTTATGACGCCTATTTATAATTATTACGCTGCTCTACGACCTAATACATTGTAGCGCAACACAGGGGCGGTTTAATCTCCCATCGCTCGTTCCTTCACAGTCTTGCCGAGCGCGCGATTATTTCAAACAGGCACGAACGTTTCTTCGTTATAGTTGACACAGAAACGTTTCGCGATGTTGTGACATACCGTTACACCTAGCCGATGCACCGTACGATAATATGACACAACGTGTCGTGTGTAAACCATCGACGAAAGCAGGAATTTAATGGCGCGTGAGATCGCGTGCGGCGCGACATTACAATTTTCGCCATTAGAAGTCATTTTGGAAAACGCAGGTCATTCCACCACGCCGGCGAGCAAAAGGAAATATCGTGCGAGGATAAGAAGTATAACCACTTTATAATGTCTGAAACAGCGCGCCACCTCGCAACAATTCCTCATTGGCGTCGTCCAATGCTGCGCGAAACTGCGTTACAATTTTCCTAACTTCGTGCAACGTTTACAGAACGCTCCGCTTAATGTAAGAAGAAACGCAACGAAGAACGCAATTTCATCGAGAGAATTTTATAGAATACACTGCGATCGTATCGCTTGATAGTTGGCAGAAAGGAACGCCGATTGATTTGAAATTTTCCAGCACCTGTTGTAGATACGTTAAGGAGTTTCGTATTTTCCTGAACAGACTGGATCTTCGTCTCGAAGAGATCCAGATAATTCTTCTCGTTTATCGGAGACACGGATACGGTAATTATCAGGTTTGCTGGATTCCGAACTTTGAAATCGCGTGGCTGACTTTTAACGCCGAGGCGTTACATTACGTATTTTGCGTAATATATCGAAGTGGACGCCAAAGGATAAACAACGGTTTCGATAATTCCAGTGCAGTTTCTATCGAGCTAAAACACGAACAAAACGCGGTGTTGAATATGCAGTTCTGCAGACTGCCATTACTGCCATCATTCTGCAAATTATATCGCACGATACTACGTACGACACGATACTTAGGAAATTAGCGTTATAAATACCTTAAAGCTGATACACGGATGTGTACGTCTCAATGCAAAGCTCCGTTACAAACTTGAGCCGTGCACGTGCATGTATCGGGTCATCAAATTCTTTTCTGCGGCCAGCAATTATTATATCAACTTCGTCCATCACGAGCGATGTAAAATCCATCGATATCTAAATACCGTGTGGAAAATTCGATGGAAACTGGCACAAAGGGTCACGGATCTCTTAATTGGCAGCAGAGGCGACAGCTGCTGGGCGTATTAAATGCGGAACAGACTTCTAAGAATACTCGTTCGTTAGTCCGGATGGTGACCGGGCTTTACAGAAGAATTATTTAATTGAATGCAGAGAGAAATGAATGCGGAATGAAGCGACTTCAGAAACTAGTTGCTAGACCTGTATGTGACCAGCGACCTTAATTAGCCGAGCTCAGCTACCGCGGTCCTGAACTCCTTCAAGAAGACAAAGTGAAAATTACACTAATGAACAATTTTTCGCCGCCGGTCCCACTGATTCTTATCCGGTTCGAAGACATTGCCGTGCAAAGTTCTTGCTTTGACGCCGTTGAGAAATTAAAGCGAGAAACAGCGAAATTCCGAGAGAAAAATTCAACGAAAGGCGCTGGTGTTTAAAATTTATGTCGATATCTCCGCTCGCCGAATCGATTATTTCCTTCTCGTTTCCTCCCTTTCCCACGATCTCCTTTTTTCCGGTCAACGAAAAACGCAAACTGTCGCAATCTCAAATTTGCCACATACGAACAAGAAAAGTGCAACCATCGCGTCTTTGCCCCGCGGCACGTAGCCAAGATATTATTTTCTCACTGGCAAATATTCTCCGCCGAGGCGAATTTTACGAGGCTTCGTTTTCAAAAATATGTCGGGTGCTCTGTACAATTCGGATTATAGTCAGCAGCGAGATTAGCGCAGGGTTATTGGTTTCGTCGATCCACGTGTACGCGGTTGTTCGGGAATGAAAGTAGACGAGAAAATAGAAATCAACGATTCAAGAAAAATACCTTCTATTTTATACTTTGAATATCCTGCTTGAGAAAGGGGGGCGAGGATAGCGAATAACAAATGTGGCAAAACATTTCCAATCTTTTCCTTCTCAAAATACATCCCCTGATTTCGCAAGATGTACCCGAGTTGTTAGTAGATCGTATCTTAAAAGTTTTGATAGCGCGCGGACCCTTTGATATCTCAACGTGGAAAAAAAAATACCAGCTAATAACACAATCACGCGAATATATTGTCTCTGTAACGAGATACTTCCACGTATTATACCTGCTGTAACAAAGAAAAATTATAGACGAATAAAAAAGAATTCATGTACTTTGGTTACGGTAAACCGAGGGACCCATGTGTCGCAAACAGCAGGCAATCGTCTCTTGGCGCTAAAAACGAGCCACCCTATGTGCAAGCGGGCTGCCCGGTGGGAGCTCTGTGAAAAGTACATCCGCCAAAAATACATTTCGCTCGTTATCATTCCGTGGACCTATTTATTTTTGAAATTTTCTAGCAGAGATCCAGCCAGACCCGGCCCTGCTAGCTTATTCCCTGGCGCTCCGCTCGACCGAGTAACCGAGGCCGTTTGCGTTATTCAAATTCAAGCCGATGCCGGCAAAGGGGATTCGATCGACCCGGTATCGCAGTAAGAAAACCTTGGTCGTATCGAGCCTTTCCATCAACGAATATTTTTCCATCGAACGATTCCTACGGAATCGAGAAAGACAGAGAGAGAGAGAGAGAGAGAGAAGAAAAGAGAGAGAGGAAGGAAGAGAGAGATTAGTTGTGGGTGCACGACCGCACTGTTTTCCCCGGGAATATTCTCACCACGACCACTAATTGCGGATAAACTATTCCCTGCTCGCTCCTTCGTCGCAGTGTGGACACGTTGAGATAAGTACACAGCGGCGACGATGAGCAAACACGGAATGAACACTGCGGCCGGGTACTAGGCCAGGCTAGACGCCCACCTCCGCCGCGCGAAGTAATCATGTTAATTGTAGCGTATCTGTGTGCGCCGTCTTGACACGAGGATGCATGTGAAACGCGACTCAATAGCCGATAAACGATACACCGGGGCCACCGGCACTTAACAAAATTACCGGATTCTCCGAGGGCCAATAATTCCTGACGCGGACGCGTTCGCCACTGGCACATGGCAGCCCGTTTTCTTCTGCTACACCGGCAATCACGGCTAATCCTCGATGATTGCATCCGGTCTCGTGCGACCAACCGTAGCAAAGCTGCGGCTATAATAGCTACGTTTCGGCAATCCGCGTATACCTCGACGCGATTCGTCCGATCGCTTTCGCGCGGTAAACAGTGTTTGTTTTATGGGTTAATCATGGGTGGGAACGTGGTTCGAGTATCGGGCGAGGCGAGCAGAAAGATGGAAACGAAGAGATTGACGTTAATTTTCCGATTTTTTCGAGGTAGTTCTCGGCGAATTTTTATTGTCGGAGCGTGCGGGTTATGGTTTCTACGTTCATGGGAAACTCAAGGGAGAACAAATATACAAGATGCGCGAAGTGAGGCATTCGTCGCAATATCTAGTTCTATTAGTTTCTTTTCTTCGGGTTTCTTTTGTTTCTCTGCGTTCGTGGAAACATGAATCCGAATAGAATAACATTAGACGTAACTGAGAAACACACTTTTTTTCATATTTTCAATCGCGATTTTGTCTACTGTACTCGCGTCAACTTCGCACTCATATCACACAAATATGTATACGTATGTATTACGTACATGTATTGTTTCAAAGTTTTGTGAACAAAGAATGCAAACCATTGAAGTATATACCATTGAAGGTGTTTCAGAGGATGCGTTGATGCGTGTATTTTATTTTAATAAACCATTTGCGAATAAATAGAAACGATTCGATGAAAACTATTACCTTTTATTGATCTCAACGTAGAAAAGAAACGTTCCTACAGACGAAACGACTACAGATTTTGCTACGTAGCAGAGAAATGTTATTTCAGCAGGAAAGCTGTATCGAAATATTAAGGTTTCATTGGAACAAATACTATGGTAAATTTGAGAAATCGAGAGGAGGGGGCGGGGGTAGAATTCTTTGAGGGCAGGAACAAAGTGTTTCAGTACAAGCACGGTTAACCCGTGCTCTCCGCGAGCAAAAGAATACTACTTTTAAATGTCTATTGGTCGATAGCTACGGTTATGAATTAAACATACGTATAGCCACACGGACTTGGAGCTTGAACCAAATTTAATACTGCCCTGATCTCTGCAAGTCAGATCAGTATCGAAAACTGCACATCCAATCGAGCCTTCTATACGTTTTTTTTTTAATCCCGACTTTTTCTTTCACGCGCCAGAACCAGTTTGAAAGACTTCGATCTGCCATAGATCCCAAATAAATAAATAAATTTTTTTTAATCCCGACTTTTTCTTTCACGCGCCAGAACCAGTTTGAAAGACTTCGATCCGCCATAGATCCCAAATAAATAAATAAATTTTTTTTAATCCCGACTTTTTCTTTCACGCGCCAGAACCAGTTTGAAAGACTTCGATCCGCCATAGATCCCAAATAAATAAATAAATTTTTTTTAATCCCGACTTTTTCTTTCACGCGCCAGAACCAGTTTGAAAGACTTCAATCCGCCATAGATCCCAAATAAATAAATAAATTTTTTTTAATTCCGACTTTTTCTTTCACGCGCCAGAACTGGTTTCAAAGACTTCGATCCGCCATAGATCCCCAACAAATAAAATACAGGATTAAAATACACAAATATTGATTCGAAAAGGATAACGGATTTGAGCAAAGAAACGTGACAAACAAGAATATTGACAACCTAAAGATAAAATATGAAAGTCATTTCTGCAAATATTGAAAGATAGTCTAAACAAATCCCAACGGGTTTGAATAATTTCAAGTAGATTTCTACGCTCTTTTCGTCGTCGCAGGCTACAAATCGATATTGCCTCGCCTACTCAATTTTTTACAGCCATCGATAATAATCGATCAACTGAGAAACTGGTACAAAGGACAAAATCTCCGCGTCAAGTTAGAAGTTAATCGATAGATCGATATATTTTGAAACTGAGCTATGAGGCGTGTTAACGTCCGCCACTACGAAACGCCATTTGAAGGCTCCTCGAAGAGGCAGGTCCAGAGACATCGTTTCTGTTCGCGGGTGAGCGTAATCTATTGCGCGGGTACGCGCATAGGTCGCCTCCAGTGCCCACGAGGAAGGAAATCCTCCAACTCCTGTCGGTCACGAACATGCGGCGGGATACGGAGCCGTCGTCGCACGCCGTGTTCGCGTTTGCCTGACTGCTCGCGTTTCCCTGGTTCCAGCGACAAGAGGAAGGGCACTTTGTTGCGCGGCTACGGAAGGTTCCGTGGTAATAGCTTAGCCCCGGCTGCTGGCCCGGTTCTCTTCATGCGACAAGGAAACTCGCTGGAACAAGATAAAGACGCGTCGAACGCAACGTTTATTCGACGCAAACGAAGCCTGAGACGAGGATCAGCGATTAACTGGCAATAGCGAACGGAGGGTGAACCAATATTTCCAATGAAAAAGACCGATCGAGACTAAAAATTCAACCTATAAATAGGACCCTGCCTTTTTGCCAATTAGTCGTACGAGCGTGGCCTAATAACGATTAACCAATAATAGGAAAATCGGTCGGGTAATTCGTACGGATCGGACCGCGAGAAATAAGAGAAAATGATAAAAAAAAAAAAGCGCGAGGTTAAACGTTTACGAGCGGACTGGATGGAGCGGTGGCCAGGTGGAGAAAAACTATTAACGCGAGTGTTAGGTACGTGTCAGATTGAAACGAGTCGCGGAACAACGGGGTAGAAAGCGCGCGATTGGCGGAAAAACAATACGTGACGGAAATCCACGGCCGGTTCGTACGGTTTGGTCAGCACATTGTGAGCCGTGTGTTGTATTAACACACGCTCCGCTCGAAAAGCCAGGAAGGAAAGCGACGAGGATACGTGTGACAAAAGTTGCACGCGTGTGCCGTGGCGCCGGCTAACGTAATTTAGCCAACACGTGACCGAGCACGCGGAAAAAGAGTGATGCTTGCAAGAGAGTTACAAGGGAGAGAGAGAGAGAGAGAGAGAGAGAGAGGGAATTCGCCAACGCTTTTTCCATGTTCGCCGGCGGATAGGATTAAGCGGTCAGAATGAATTTATTGAATGGCTTTGATGACGTCAATTAAAATTCCGCGGAGACACAAAGACGCGACTGCAGAGGGTCATAGAGGCGACCAAGGCGACCCTGCACGGTCTGGAAATTCGATTTTTTCCGCGCCTGTGTGTCCAGCTTGTTTCGAACATGGTGTGCAGCTTGTTGGCTTTCGGGCCTTGCTGTCTTTCCACAGAATCTTCCGTTCGAGAAAACGGTAAATAAAATCGCGTTTCGACAGGGAAGCGAATTCGCTTTCGAACAAAATTAAACCGCTTGGCTGTGACGAAAGAAAGTTTAAACGATAAACGGCGCAAAAAATCACCGCGATTTTATAAAACGCAATTGGAATCGACGTGAGCGACGAATAGATGCACATTGCGTGCTCCGAGCGAGATTAATCATCGTCGATGTAGGCTGAAAAATGTCTAGTAAAAAAGATTACTGTACATATTCGTAAAAAAAGCCTGCCAGACAAATGTAAATAAACGCTCGCCATCGTAAATAAATTCAAATAAAATCTGCGTTTCGATCGTTTCTCTCCATTATCAAAGACCCAAGCAGTTCCAAGCGATTACCGGCCAACGTTTCCTTGTTATTCGGTTTTTTGTTCTCTGGCCAGCTGCATCGTAAAAGTCGTCGGGATGGCGAGATGGCGAGACGGAGAAACGAAGAGGCGAGGAGGTACATAGCAGACAGGAAACGGATGAATCGAGACCAGGATATTAGAATATCGTTTTCGCTGATTTATTGTTGCGGCCGGTAAAAAGAATTCATGCATATTCGGCTCGCCATTATCTTAAATTCAATCCCGTTTCCAGGAGGTTAAGCGTGAAAATTGCGTATGCAAATACGTTTATAAATTCTCTGCGCGGTGGAGGGATGAAGAGGGAAGAAAAGAGAGAGGGAGAGAGAGAGGGAGAGAGGGGGGGGTGGAAGGGAGGGAGGGAGGGAGGGCTTGAACAAACCACTCTAAAATCCTGTTTCTCGATGTTCCGGAAAATTACGTCGAGTCTTTGTATGTTTCAATCACGAAGACGGGTAGATGCGAGACGTGCGATCGCGATTTCTATTATAAATTTCGCGGATAATCGAAGGGGATAAGTATCGGGTTTCGATATTGACGATCCTCGCTGAAAATTATCGGGGCTCGTGCTATTGTGTAGACGAAAGAAATTAACGAGCTATGTCGAAGATTGTGCGAGCAATTTCGCGATGCAAATACGGCCAAGAACTTCGATTTAGGTCAAAAATTTCCGTCTGGTGGTTGTGTCGAAAAACTACTATCTCTATTTTTCTTCTAGTTTCTTTTTTTAATAGTAGAATTCGTTCGTCGATTGCTTGTCCCTTTTTTCATTGAGAAGAAGAAGTCTCATCAGCATTAAATGCTGAATTAACTCGTTATACGTAAAAAAGCAATTGGTGGAATGATACTTGTATTTAGCGATCGTCTATTTTTTTGTAATTCCTTCTTTCGTTTCTGCTATAAATATAAATCATAAATATGGATAAATGTCAATGATATACAATATGTAGCAATATAAATTCAATCGTATTTGTGTTGGAAGAATTAAGATACATCTACCTGATACTGAGTCATCTAGAAATTTCTGGTTAAAGGCTGACAGGTTAGGAGATTTCATTCCAAGTAAATTTATTTCTGTTACTATTTCTAGTACGCAACTAACAAATAACTGCTTATAGAGGAAACGACGAAAGTAACACGCGTTGAAGTCTCTCAAAAAAAGAAAAGAAAAGAAAAGAAAAGAAAAGAAAAGAAAAAAGAAAAAGAGATAAAGATGTCGAGAACAGCAACGTGAAATGTTAGCTACGCGACAGGTAAACCGCTTTGTTATTAGATTCTCCTCGACATTTGTCCAGACATTTTAACTACTTTTTACGTGATCGGTCGATCTTTTTCCTTGCGCCGTGAAATATCCTTTTTGCCTCTGTCGCGTTTCCTCGATCGTTGACAAAATGTCGAGCGTCAAATATCGCGTAACGCAAAAAGATTCACTTACAAGCGTACGATGGTGGTTTTTGTACGAGCCATTCTGGAAAAATAGCTCGGTTTCTACGCCAGGCAGGTTTTCTCGCCGAAGTACCTCGAATGCTTTGCATGAAAAATATCCTTCTTCTCGATGTACACGTGTAGATCCCGCAGAGCGATAGCTTTGAAGCGAAAGAAATAAAAGAAAAAGCCGTGCAAAAGGGGCGAGCTTTGCAGTTCCGAATAGTTCGCTCGTGTGCATATTTTTATCGGCTGGCAAAAAAATACAGCTATCGCCGTCTTTACGTGCCAAATGACTTCGAGACTTCGTTTTCGACACGTTCTTACGTGTACCGCCAACTTATAAACTTCAATTTCAAATATCGTTCCTAGCCACGAGTCTGATACTTTCACGAGACCGGTTAAATCAAGCTTCTATAAACTTGTTCCAACGCTTATAGCGGCTACGCGTATTGTAATTCGCTGTAATTAGCTGGCAATTTTCATTGTAAATTAACTCGTTGTGTACCGACAGGAGACGAACATTGTCACCTTTGTATGCGCATGCAGGGTGTTCAGCAACAGTTGGTCGAAAGTTTAAAGGGAGCTTCCGCGAGATAAAATAAGGTAGAAACGACGAATACGGAAATTCCGTTGCAAGCTAGTTATCGATATTTTAAAATTTATCAAAATAACTTCGGCGTAACGTGTAAACAGCGAGCGGAGAAGTTCGTGTTTAAACAAATGGATGGATCAAGAGGAACATTTTTATCGAATACGCTTGAGAATCCTCGACGCTTGAAAAATATTACTTGAGAACACAGCCTGTTTGGAGATCAAAGAACTGCGAAATTAAGAAACTACGGCACCGAGGAGTTTTCGTTTCGACAGAAGGCGAAGTTAAATACAATTTATAATTCCGTTGATCGCATTCGCGACGTAGTACGAGAGACACTCGAGCCGACTGTCAAACGTAATACTCTGCGATGTAATTACTACAATGATATGATCCGGGGAAAGAAGATTATCGCCTCTGAATGTGAATTTTTCGTGTTCGAAGACAAAAGTACGAAAAATATGTTATTCTCTAAAAGCTCAAGTACAAACAGATATTAATCTTTTAGTCCATCTAACGCGATAATTTCCGACGTTTCTCGTGTCACATTAAAGCAAATAAAGTGAAAAAACGAACAAGATAGGATACGAGAGATCGAAGCGAAAGGACTGAATGAACGTTACAAAAATTGTTAAGCTGCGTTTATACAAATACGAACGATTTATATTCATTTGTTTTTATTAATCATCGAACGTAATCGCAGGGTCGAATCGACCGAGGCTGTGATTGGTGCGAACAATTGGTAGTTGTTTAATTAAAAATTGCCACCCCCTCGAATATTCCGTGCGTATTCGGTCCAGATACGACGAATGCGAAAGTTTTTAATAGAATCGCGATCGTTTCGGCCGCGTATATTCGTAAATTAAAATGCTTTACGGGCATTTGCGATGCAAATATCTCAACGATCTGCAATTCATCGTACTATTTTTTCCCATTCGCTTACGTTAATATGTATGTACAATAAAGTGGCTGTGTGTTCGCGGATTCAACAGATTCAAGTGCCTTTCGCTCGTCCTGTGCAAGTACGGTTTCTCACGCGACCATCCGCACCCGGTCAATTAATACCGCCTGGCAAATACTGCCCTGCCAATCTCCATTAAGTGACAAAAAATTATAATAATCGATTTTCCGCTGCACGCAATTGAGAATTTCAAATTACCGATTTCGGGAAATACGAGTCGAATTATCTCTCGAGATAAACGTGCAAACGATTTCCAGCGTATCCGCGCGTTAAAATATAACGGAATAATTGTATTTAACGCGACGATTAATTTTCTAAACGTTCTGTGGTATAAGTCGCTTGTAGATCGCCGCGAAAGCTTCCTTAGGCCAAGATCGCGCATGTTTTCTTGGAACAAAGTTCGCACAGTGCGCGTTACCAGGAAGCTGAAATTTGTTAAACACTAAGTTCGCGCATCTTACGTTAAATCTCGTGTTAAAAACGAAGAAACTTGTTCAAACAAAACTCATCAAACTATGAAACACGAGATTCCGCGGTGTTAATACACCGTGCTTCGAGCAAGTGAAACCTGAATAACTGCATAATGAGCAAGCGGAGTGTACAGGTCGTTAGTTTTTCGCAAGGAATCTATTATGGAAATTTTCGTACGTACACGCCTCTATATAATATGATACTTTGCGTTTCAAAAGCCATTAACATGGGCGTGCAACGAGAACCGCTCGAGACTAAAAATCAATACGGAAAATATAGACAGTTGCATACATTTTGACGACGAGGACGAAACTGTAACACATTTTCCACGCGTATTATTCGTTGGTATACGTTTAAACGTCGCTCGATATCTTGCCTCGCTTGGTTATCCGGTGACGACGAAAAAATTGTCGACGGTATAAAGAGCTTTACATTGGCGTACCTAACCTAGCCAGTCGGATCTTTTAATGATTCCACGTTGGCTGCATTTTCATCGCATCTAACGATTCGCAAACCCTTTCAAATCGCTTAAGAATCCGCTACCACTTGACACCGTAAACTCGGCAGAATTACACGTTCCATAGAACAGCGACGAAACGGAAAATATTCAGGGGAACGCGTTACAGTACGGTTCCAAGGCACAGACAGTGCCTTTGCAAAGGCTTAGTTACTTCCGCGGCTTTTATTATTACCGAGTTCGCCTCTAACGACCCGCAATCACGCCTCGTTCTAATCATTCAAAGTTCTGAGAAATAACGCGTTTCCTACTTACGTATTCGTAGTTTGTAGATGTTCGAGAGCCGTGCAACTGCCAAGCTTCTCTAATCACACAGTTCTCTGTTCTACGTAGCCTCGTACTCGTCTTCTACCGTTTCCCCCGTAACGTTAGATGCAATTGCAAACAAGCAACAATAATACGGTTTGATACAACGAGAACGTCCACTACCAACGATCAGTCCGAGACGTGGCAAGTTTCTCCGGTTCTTCAGCCATCGTCTCCGAGTAATTTTCGCTCTCTGCAACTATCGTTTGAAGCATTTAGTTACCGTAACTGCGTCAAGTCTACGCGAGAAACACACTAGCGGTTAATCATTTCTGGCAAAGAAGTTTCGGCTTGCGCTTCTATGTACGTGGTAACTTGTTTCCAAGTGAAGATTTTCAAGGCGCATGAAAAAGGATTACAGCGTGAACTATACCAACGTATAAATTCATACGACTGACTAAAGCGGCTACTAGATTTCAACGATTCTTTTCTAGCTATCTTCAACTACTCTCAAATACTTTTCCATCTTTCGACAGAAATTAAGTTCCAACATCGCGATAATAACTATCGCTTTCCTTGGTGGATCGCGAATGATTTTTCGAGCATGGGAAAATACGCCTTGCGTCGACTGATCTTTGTTCCAACAGAGCGTCCAGAAAGCCGCGAGGAAATGACAGAGATGGTGGTTGTTGAGCGATCGCTAATTCATATCTTGCACTACGTCATTCTATTAGGTTGTCCGGAAAGTTTCTTTCGTTTTATAAGGAAACAATAGACGCACGAGATTTTTCGTTTTCTATTATTTTACCGAATCACGTATGATCCATTTTCTTCCGTTTCTATTATTACGATCGTAGGTAATTCGAGAAAATAATATGAAACGAAAAATCTCGTGTATCGGTTGTTTCCTTATAAAAGGAAAAAAACTTTCCGGACAACCCAATAACAAATTCTAAACATTTATTTCCGAACTCTCAGACTATCTAGAATACTGTCTAGGAACTTTATGCTCTGTTTGATATTTTCTTCTTTCATGTTTCCATCGTTGAAATTTTATCGATTCACAAGATTCACCAAAAACTGTATAGCATTGGTCAAGAAATTGGAATAAAAAGGGATAGAATAGGAATGAAAAGATGCGCGAGAGCAACCGATCAGGATGCACCGACGATGACAATTCGACAGAATTTCCTTGAAGCACATCGCACGGTCCAACGATGTTAACTTGCCGGTTGCATCTTTCGGCGGTATATTCTCCAATTGCGTAGACAGTTTCCGCTAGATCGCGATCGCGATACCGTCCTCAATTATGATAAATTGCGTATAATTATGTCGAGGGGCGGCACGCTTCACGGGGAGCGGGGACGGCGCAGCTTGGGGGCAGTTTATCTGGCTGATAAAAGGGTAGACGAAGGAAGGTAGACACGGGAATGAACGATTTGCATGCTACCGACTTAATCAACACCCACACCTTATGAACGATCCTTTACCACCATCTACCGAGTAAGGTCTCTTCGAGCTGGCTTATCGCGATACGAAAAATGGTCGAATGTCATGCTCGCCAATATTTCCCTTGGCCGGGCAGCTCGATCGTACCGAGGCAATAATCTCGAGCTAGCATCACGTTTTTAAACGAAGCGCTCGGATGTTTAGCAACGGACACTAAAGACTTTCCAGAGATTTGTTCCTGAGCGAAGCTACGAGAATCCAGCGTTCGGCGCTTTAACGATGTCCCGCCCGGAAGAGCTGTCAGAGCACTGCAATTCGACGTGAAAGCTGGCAATTTTGCAGAAACGTATGGAAGCTGTATTGTCAGCGGTCGTCTTCCTTTTCGTGCTATGCACTTGGTATTTTTAATCTCGCTTTTACTATTGCTCCCTCGCCTGATTGAATAAAGTTAGATCTCGAACGCTAGTGCTATCGGAACGAGGGTAAATAGGTAACGAGCAATTTAGCTGTGACATGGATGATTGTCATATCGTTTAAATAGCAGCTGGTAATTTCGATGCGAACGAAGGACACGCGTTCGTTGATTTTAGATCGTTCGTAAGTTCGCGAAACCCTATCTTGCGAAATCTCTTGAGGCTGAAATAATATATTCTGATACTACGTATCAATATTCTGTAAAATTCTGTTTAAGAATCTGTATTTTAAAAATTGCTGACTTAATTAAACGTATGACGAGACTGGGTATTTCAATAAACAGCCTTTGACACGAGTATGACGACGAAAGCTACAAGAATGAATACGAGCCAACGAAGGGAGACGCACTAAGTGATACGAATGTTTCGTTAACGAGACAGCCAGCGTATGACAACGACGCCTAACGATCCGAAACTGCTATAGAGCGGCAAGACGATTTCATCGCCAAGCGAAAGGAGAATGGTCCATAAAGTAGCGACACGTTCCTCCAACGCGGCAAACGTTACATTAAGCGATCGTTAAGCAATTTCGAGGTGGCGATTGCGTAGCCGATAGTCGGTCCGATTGTGGGAATAATTTGCCAAGGAGAACGTAGGCACCGAGACCGTAAACCAGCGCCGTTAATGTCCCTTTTCTCGGTGCTGGAGATCAGAAATTACACGGGCAGGTTCGCGTTAAAGTTTCGAATGCGTCTACTTTCAAGATCGGTGAAAAGATCGTCACGGATTTCCAAGTTGTCCTTCTACGAGCGAAACGGCTGCTTTTCATGCGATCACGAGAGCGCGGTGGCGACCGGTGATAGGATCGAGTTCAATATGTACTTGTAAATCCGAATCAGATGCGATAGGCAAGGTTCACGCCACAGGGTTCCAACACTGCTCCTAACGTATAACGCGGTTCATTCGTTGCGTCATATTCGCCAAGTATTCGATCTTCACGAGCTATCTTCAAACGAACGTGAGAACGAGTACTTGCGAGTTTCCAGAACTTACTTACAAGCACATCGATGTTATAAAACGAATCGAAAAGCGCTACATATTCTATAAATTTTATTCCGTTGCTTGCTTACGACAGTTTCGAAATAATCGTTGCTTTACGATATCTAGTAGAAAACTACGATAATGAATCTGAAAAGTAAGCAAGTAAAAATGATTTTAAGAGAGCGGAGAATTTCCGCTAAGACGCTCGTAAAATTTCCAACTTATTCGATCGGTGTTCCACTCTACTTGAGAGTGTTTTCTTCGCTTCATAAAGTACTTTTGCTTCCTTTTTTCGCGATACTTATAAAGGGTTGCACAGAATCCGGTCGGCCAATGTTACGCTTCCGCGGATCCAGGGCCTCCTCCGCACGCGCTAGGATCGGTCATCGTGGAGATTGTAGCCGGTAGAACCCGGCACTACCCGGCGTGGTAGGAATACGAAGGTTCCCTCCGCGTGAAAAAAAAAGTCGGCCAATGTTAACCTACTTGCGAACGTGCTTGAGCCTGTCACTAATGGTTACTGTTAAATAGAGCAGAAGAAAACTCGTTTGTCAGAATGTAGCCTGTGAAGACTGACTTATACGCGATCTCGCGGTCAGCCAAAGCTGCATTAGCGATTACGTGCTCGCCACGGCTGCGTGTTTAAGCGACTGCCTTGTTTCTTTATCACGTTCACGTGTCAGTATGTAATGTCATTGCGACGCAATATGTATGCGACGATTTATCATTCCGCAAAAATGAAATGTTACACGTAATTCAGGGTCGTTAACTCTCCCTTCTTATTTGCACTCGGTGCGCTAGCTGCCAAGAAAATCGCTCGTTCCCCGGCTTAATGCCACCAGACGTTACTAGCCGGGCCGCGCCTCGTTCGCGGAACACGCTTCAGAACGTTGATACGAATGATGATGTTGGAAAACGTTGCCACCAAACGCGGTTCAAATGGAATCGAAATAACGTAGTCGAGCAAGTTCTTTGGAAACGGGCTGCGTTTGATGGATCGCGCCAGTTCTCTGCTAATGCTTCGCGTACTCTGTTCTTGGTATGTTGTTGGAGTTTGCGCTGTTGTAATCTGACGTTAATGAGAGCACGATCGCCAAATCGGATTGTGTTTATATTTTATGTTACATTTGAAATTTTCTTACGCGATACCAGTTGAATTCTCAGTTAGCGTGTACTTGTGCGGACGCTTACCAGTCGTGTTAGGATTGACTTATTTGTCAATGTAACCGTTTCCTCTCGTGGCACGTATTACGTAGAAAACGAGCCTCGATATTATCTATCGAGCCATATTTTATTCCTTTCCTTCTCTACCTTGCTTCTGAACGATATTTCCTACTATTCGTGCCCCGATGGATCCAAATAAATAAATTATAAACTCGTTTCTTCCCATCCTCTAACGCTCATCGTCTTTCCCGATCAAGGGAGTAAATCATTCCTTGTCAAACACGAGCGGTGCTAGTTGCATTCACAGACAACGACACCTTACGGACGTATACAAAACGACTTCGAACATAAGGAACGCGTGAAAGGAAGCGAGGTGGTTAGGTCAGTTAGTGGCAAAGTAACTACCCAACCCGTTTAGCTTTGATAACGTTTATTGCCTGTACGCTTTGCCGACTTACTCTCTACTTGATTTCTCGCTGCTAACTGCCTCTTCGAATCAGGTGCCGAAGTAGACTGGGAGAAAAGAGGGTTATCGTTAGTCAAAGTGAACTCGATGAAGCGATGAATCTGCCAGGACCAGTTTACAACGCGACGGGATGCGAGCGAATTTTTTCTCGGCTTTCCATTTAAGCGACTTAACAATTTATGCGTCGTGCACGCTCCAACAGCCTCGAAACACGAGGCTTTACTCTTCTCATCAACCGTCGAACGTTGTAATCCCGTTCCTTTGTTATCCTTGAAATTGTTTCTGTATTATCGGCCGAACAAACATCCAACGTTGCTCTATTATCATTGTTATTATCATCGCGCTATAACATCGCCATCGATGAAACGTGGCAACCAAGAGGGACCGCGGCTCTTGTCTCGCGCGGTAAACGCGCGCAAATTGAATTTTTCCTCAACGAACGACGCCTGTAGTTACAACGCTTTTTTCATGCTTCGTTCTCGCGCTTTTGTTTATTCGAATGCGTCACGAGCTCCAGCTTTCAACGTTTTCCATCTAGGAATTTGTTTCTTCTTAAATATCTTCGAGATTCGGTGATCTTTCCCTGCTTTTTCGCGATAGCGATTTATATTGGCTATTAATAGAGGTTAGGTCTGTGTTGATAGAGACTTTCACGAAACGTTTGATTATAGATTGGCTGCTGACTTGTAGAGTATAAAATAGTAGGGTAATAATTATATGCAACAATAAAATGTTAATTTTATTATTGTTGTTCTGTTGAATGAGACATTGCCTGAACATAACCTCAACTCCGAACTCTGAACTCTGTCGATTCAACTCTCATTTTTAACTGTTTCGCCTATCTGTACGTTTCCCTTTTCAGTTTCTCTGAAAGACATTCGAGCGCTTCTATCAAAAACCACGAACTTGCATATAACGCTCGTATAATTTTTAGCACCCGATCTAAATTCTCATTTTTCACGTTTCGAAGATTTTTTAAGCTAACGATGTAATATCAAGATTTTTCTTTTGTACCGTATACTGTTAACTTCCATCATCTTTATAGCCTTGTATAATTTTTACAATTTCTACGATCTTGCAATTAGTACATCCTATCGCGTGTTATTAATTTTTAACAACGAGACATCATCATCCTTCGTAAACCTCCGTTTTTAACGATAAAATTCCCAACAATTTCAAGGGAATCGTGTCCATGGAAAGTCGTTGGCCTGATTAAACCAACGAAAGATAGAACCGGCGATTGCGCGGAAGCTATGAATGAAATTTCGAGTTGGAGACAAACGGCTCGGATATATGAGATGGGGATGAGTGGTCTATGACAGTGCTCGGAACTAGTTCAAAGACACTAATTTGTAATGCACACGGACGGACACTCTTCAACTTCTGATGACCTTCCCCGGCAAGTTACCTACCGTGATGCATGTCGGCGTCGTTGGGAAACTCTCCGGTACGGATACGTAGATTTGGACCGTGTTGTCTTGTTTGCAACGTCCCTTGTACCTTTCACTGGAAAATGTAGCCCCGGTCCTTTGAAACCGCCCGGCCAGCCAGGCCCTTAATCAAAGTTGACAAAGTTACCAGCGTTCCTTCCGCGGTACTTGAAGATTTATTTGTAAACGCGGCATCAGACAGAAATTACCAACGGTTTAGTGGAAAAGCTCGGGCCAGCAGTTCCTTCCACCAACCCTTTGTAACGCGCGAAACTGATTTCACCCACGCGGACAATTAACGAGCAACGATCCACTGCGACGAGCTCGACAATATCGATAAACTTGCGCGGCTACTTCGCGCGAATATTTATGACGAACAGCAGGAAAATTCTATTCTCCGTCTCTCGTTTGCGTGCTTTCGAATATCATTCATTCGGTACGAAGCGTGGATCCATTATCATCAGAAAGCAGGAAACAATTGCGTTGGCTCTTACGATATTCGTGGAACCGATTGCGTAGCGGATGAAATTGTTTGCCGACGATAGATGTACTTAAACGCTTAACCCTCATCGATCGCTAGCTTTTCATACGTGATTCTCACTAGACTGTAGCTGGTTTCGATAAATATGAGAAAAATCTTCGGTATTATAAGAATAACATTTTTGTTAGGAATTATTTATTTTTTCAAGGTGTATTACAAATATACGAGTTTCAAATAATTATTTCTAAGTTTTTAACGTATGATAGTTTTTGAAACAATCTCCAACATGAAGGAGTGGTTTTCAGGACAGGTTCGCTCGCTGTCACCTCCCACGTGACGTGCGACCGCAGCGACGAAGTACTGTCGTCACGTGAGAGGTGACTTACGACCGGTAAGAGTTAATAACGATAAAGGGTAAACGAGTTGGCGATATAAAGTTTAATAAAATATATGTTTACCGAACCAAGTTCCTATCTCTTAGCTAAAGCCTCGCGTACGATACTAGTTCCAGTACTTAGTGCGTTAGTATTTTATTCGGTCTCTCATTGTTACCTCCCATCCCATCGTCTTCGTCTTTTCAGTTCATCTCGAACGCCCTCGCAGCGTCCGAAAAATTCCCCACCAGTTACATTTCTCTCGGGCATTGTGCTACCCTGACAAGCTTAGAATAGGAATTCAAAGCGATGAATGGGGAAAAGCCGAAAGGCACGATCACGCACAATTCCAACGATGGACGCTGAACGTTTCCACGTAGTTTCGCGGTCGGCTAACTTCTGTCGGCGCAGCGTACGGATATCTGTCGGTACGTAAGTTCGCGGCCGTGGCCCAGCGAAAACTGAAAATTTTCGCGCGATCCTGACACCGGCATCCATAAATTTCCGCAAGAACTTTCGTCCTGGACAAAGCGGCCTGCTTCTCCGCTGCCGGAAACTTTCCAGCTGGTGAAAAAGCGAGACACGCAGGACAGCGTTTACGCGCGGCAAGAAAGCAACTGGCTGGAGAGGAAAAAAGTCGGGGAACCGGTGATGAAAGAAGCTATTTTTTCTGCTAGATAGGCGAACTGTTTCTTCCGTAAAATGATATTTCATAATTATCGCTGTCCATTCTTTTCTTTCTTTCTTCATTTTATCCTCAGTGTACTTGTAATTATTGCGATTGCACGAAGTGGCCTCTCACGTTGGATATGGGGAACATGGTTCTTTTATATCTTCGATAAGATTGAAATAATAATTGAAACGTACGTACGCTGCTCTAAGGCATTTTAAACTTTTGCAGCCGTATATTTGTTAATATCGTCGCAGGTGCTTTAATCGACGGAAAATGTAGTTCGTGCGTTACTTTAAAAAATATTATGCATATTATGGGAGCTTGTGGAAGCGGTTTAATGGCCAATGAAAATAGTTTCTGGCACGTTGAAGGGCCAGCAAAGTTTCTTCTTTAAATATTAAAAATTTTAGTTTTCGCAACTCTCGATAATAAAATCATTAATCGTTAATAACGAAATATATAACTATAAAAATCTTGATAAAAATAATCGTGGCATTTCCGTCCCGTTATAATACTAATAAAACTTCAAAATACTTCCTACGTAACGTATTCATCAAAATGACTTTCTACGAGTTGCCAAATACTTTCGTTTTACCACTCTATTTAAATTACATTGCGAATGCGTTGAATACATGATAACGCAACGCTCGCGCGTATTTGCAGATCGTAACGGGAATTATTGATTGTACGAGAGCACGCAACTATCCGAGTCCATGACTCGGCACAATTTTTCGAAAACGAAGAAAACAACGAACGAATGAAACATATGCGTTGAAACTAATTTGATTTCTCGCCGTGTAGCGCTCATGAATTTCAAAACATTTTCAAACTTGGTCCCGGCTCGCATAGAAAAGTGGATTGCATCAGACTGTACGAAATTCGTCGCAGTGTACTCAAGGCAACGCTGCTCCACGATGAATAATTACGCAATCATCTCGTTGCAACAATATCGCAATAACGTTCTCCGTAACAGTTAAACAGTAATTTCCGTTTCGCGTCATTTGTTATGCAACGTGTCCTAGCCAACGCAATGCATACATTCATTTGTGCAATAATTGCTGAAACATCAACGACACGTTTGGGACGGAAGATGCGACGGATCTAGAATTCCATCCTCGAAAATCCCAAACAATTGGATCACTTTCAAACATCGTGTTTCTGGTTTCAAAACCATAATAACGATAGATCAATTATGTATTTAGCCTTTTCATGATCCAATTGCTCTTTAGCCTGTAAGAAACATATTTTTTCAGACGAGTTTGCAAAGACGAAGATGTTCGATCTACGAGGCTGAGTTCTACGACACTCGCGAGCCTTCGTGTCCATAGCGATACGAAAATTAAGAAAATTTTATTTTATTTTTAGATGACTTTGTCATGATTCAACCTCGTTAGTAGACTGTCTGGATGTTTGTGCACATTCATGTTTTCGTGAAGAGAACTAAAGGAGTAGAAGCTATAAGTAAAGATTTATTTCGCTCGCTAAACGAGCCGTTGGCGAGCTACGTTATCGATTCTATAGATTAAAAACTACAGTAGAGCGACGATGTCATAAACGTCATTTTTTTAACGTACCTTAGAATTTACCACCGTTTATATCAATTTCTTCGGACGAATCAAACGAAAAGATTAATAAGATGCGCAGATGGATCAGTTTGACGCGTGACGAGTTGAAACATTACAACGAGTGTGCTATACTTCGCATATATTTTCTACGTTTCTACGCGTTCCGTACACTCTGTAAATATTTACACGTGTAAATTCCCTATAAACGCGCAAATCAACAACTTTTAAATCTCGAAATCTTCCAACGGCAAAAAGCCTGAAACCTGTCCTTGTCGATCATCGGCGGAAAGAGGACCACCAGTTCCCGCCGCGTTTCTCCGCCCATGGTCTAAGCGAATCGGCGCTTGTTCGCGATTCCACCATGTCGCGCGGCTTCAGAAGACGAAGAAATAGCATAAGGAAAGAATCCATCCTTCCTTCGTCCTTCCGACCATCTCTCTTGGCAGAATTTTTTTTGCTTAACGATGATCTCTTTACGATTTTTCAGAATGCTGGCAACTCGTGATAAAAAGCGTGAACGTACCGGCGACGGTGAAGGCCGACGACACCGATTACGTGATCCTAGACTGTGACTACGATCTCGAGAACACGCCGAGCAAGGGATTAGTCGTGAAATGGTTCTTCAACACCAACGAAGTGGCTTACCAATGGATATACGGCAGGGACCCTTTGGCCGGAGATACCGCGCGGAAGTACATCGACCTGCAGTACAAAGCCAGCGACAATCCGTACACCGAGTACCGAGCCATGAAATTGAATAAGCCCGGTATCGATCTTACCGGCGACTACACGTGCGTCATATTCACTTACGCGGACGAGCAGTCTGCAAGCGGCTCCATGGTTGTGTATTGTAAGTATCCCGCTATTTACGGCCAACCGCCATTGATTTACGATCCTTTATGTCGATTTATGCCGGATAGAATGCCAGGCCAATTATCCTTCTACCGGTATGGTTCCGCGATTTTCTTTCTCTCTCTCTCTCTCTCTCTGTCTGTGTGTCTGTCTCCTTTCCCTTTTTATCTTCTCTTTTTTAACCTACCATTCAGCGTAGCTTACTTCTTTATTCCTCTATTCGATTCCAAACGCGTGTCGCGTCAACGATGAATATCACGGCCTCGATTTCTCACTCCTAACAGACGTTCTTTCACGCCAATGTTACGACAGATCTTCGCATTTTTGGTATTCCGTATTGGTACTCATTTGGTATTAACTGTACCTTGGTATCTTAGTATGTTGGTATCTGGTTATAGGGCAAACAAGATTCCGAGGTATTTCCTGTGATATACGCGATATATTTATACAAGAGTTCTACGAATGTACAAATACAATACTTTTGCGAGCAATTGCGAAAGATCGCGATATCGGCTTGACTTCGTAAAGATTAAACTAGGCTTAAGTTCTCTTTTTCGCGTGCAACCGGCTGACTCAACCGCACCCTCAAATATTGAATTCTAGATGGTAATATCGACGTCAACAATGCGGACCGAAATATCACATTTCAGCTGAGATTATTAATATAATCCACGGATTATCGATATTTCTTTTTTTCCCTTTTTTTTTCCTTTTTTCTTTTTTTTTTTTTTTGTAGCGAATATGAAATCGGGATAGTGTTGAGTCAGGCGGTAGTTTCGCTGCTCTTTCTCCGCCATCATTCTGCCGGAAGGGTCGATTGTTCCTTGAGGAACCGTTTAAAATGCTTCAAAGAGGAATCGAGCTGATCGGTCAGGTTTCTTCGGCGAGAAGAATATTATCAGCAAAGGACTATGTAATTTCTCTTTTGCCTGTTGTCGTTCGAAGAAGAGGGTAATTTTCGGCATAATTTAGGACGCAATGGCGACACAGGGGAGGATAGAATCGATGACACGGATCCCGATATCCGTTTCGCCGAGAATATTGTCCAGTCAACATCAGCTATCAAAAAGTATCGCTCGAAACATGGTGTGACGTAAGACACGATAAGACGGCAGTCTGTTAAAAAGTTTCCGGGGATGGGGAAATATATTTGTCTCGTAATAGACGTAAGATAATTCGAGGGAATATGAGCCGTTAAAGAAACGAATTAGAAACTTTTCGCGCAATAATTTAGTAACTAATAACATATATAAGAGATAACATGTCTGTAACATTTTGCTATCGCGTAACGAATATCGCTTTTAGTAAGATATTTTGAAACACTCGACAACCAATTTAGCTTCTGTATTATTAAAGTCCATAAAACTTTCGTCTATTAATTCCGCTATTCGTTTAATGCTATTCTTGGAACTATTACTTTTTAGATACTACTGTGATTTAGTACAGTGATTAAAAATACACCCGAAGCCTCGCCGGGGCGACCGAAATAATCCTGAGACTATAATCCAATTTTCGGAGCGCGCAATTTTTCAGTAACGGCTTAGTGTCGCCTATCGATGTCGCAGCACTTTTTCTCTTTCTTTTTTCGCCCGCCTCTTGTTCTTTTTTTTTCATCCTATTGGAATTCTGTTTTCGCGCGCATTAAATGAAAGAAGAATAAAGGGTAGCGAAACGAAAGAAGCGTAAAAATGAGAAAACAGAGCCGCGACGCTATTGCTCTCGCGACATTGACTTCGAAGCACTGATTATACGCTCCCCGTGAAAAGATATATATATATGTGTGTGTGTGTGTTGAGAATTGTGGATCGTAATCGCCGAAATAACAATGTAGGGACACTTTCTTAATTTGTAGAAATAACAATAAAATAGTTTTCTCTTTATTTGATATGTGATTTGCAAGATGTTCGTCGATACATTCTTTTAGTCTCGCTTTTTCTGAACTGCTACATTCGCTGTTTCTCGAGACGCTGCACACGCACCTACACACACGCTCGCACACACACATATATATATATACACACACAGTGGGACAGATAGCGGAAATAGGTATAGGTGTTTGCGCAAACATGTCAATATTAGTTTCGATTATTTACTAAAGAATCTACAAGGACGTGTAAGAAATAAAATTGAAGTATGTGACACTGTGCACGACACTGGTTCGCTTATGGTTCATTGATACCTGCTTCCACCAGCCGTCCACTTATTTTTGTCACCGACTGTGAGCGAATACGTTAAGATATCGCGTGTTGCTTTGTGACGCATGATAAGTACGCAATATTTGTCAAGTCATTTTTACACGCCCCGCGTAGTTTGACGTGACGTCCCGCGAGCTAGAGTGATGTCGCGTGAAATAATTCTTGAAATTGCAACGCGACACGGAACAAAAGGCGCCGCCCGGCTCGATCGAATCGAAACCAGGGACCGACGCGACGCGACGCGACGTTCGTTCTCCAGCGAGCCCGTGAATTTTTACCTGCGCGACAATAATTTGTTACACGCGTAATTAGCATTGAAACGGTTTCAATCATAATCAGAAAGTACACGCGTCACGCACCACCTAATTAACCTGGACGATTAAAAAGGATAAAAATGGAACGCCAGTGATAATACTTGCGTCGAGGAGAGATCTCGTAATTGACGCGAATTATTGCAGTCCTTAATGGTTAAGATAACGAGGTTTAGTATAGTTCTATAATACGTGAAATAATATCGAAAAGTTTTTGGTATGAATATACTATTGATCGAACAAATTTTTCCAGTAACAACGCGTTTTTAATACTTTGCTGTTTGACTTTTGCGATAAGTAGATCACGTGATGCTCGATGATGATTATTCGCTGGATCATTATCAATTTTTTATCAAATTATAAACGTACGTGTGTATGTTATTTTCTTTCGAAATTTAGTAAATTTATTTATATCTGACTGAGACTGAAATACGACGATTGGAGTAAGGTGTTATGCAAAATAATATATTTGATAACGATATAAATAGGGAAGAGTATTGCTAAAAAGATTATTTGAATTTATAATTATACCACGTGAATTTGCAATACGTTATCCATCGATGTCGATAAAAATACGTTGAACGTTTACATATTCGGAAAATTAACAAAACTGTGTGACAGAGTGATTAACACGGGACCCACGGTAATATCTTTACAGGTGGAAATCGTTTGGTTTCGATATCAGGCAAATGTAAATGAGACTTTAATTAAATAAGCAAATTACCCTTGAAAAACAGTTATATATTCCCTTGTGAGGTAATTAAATTGGTAAAACGTAATATGCACACAATAACAACTTTCCTATGAACGATAACAATTAATTTGACCAAAAACATTATCTAATGGGCATAAATTAATTATGAAATTCGCAAAGGATATGTAATTACAAAATACCAGAACGAAATCAACTGCACTCCTCGTGCATCCAATTCTAATTAATGAAAATTAATATTGTTAATATCTTCAAAATCGTTTAGCATCGTTTACAACGTTATACTTCTTGCTCATCAAATTCTCAGTGAAGTAGCTTTAACTTATCAAAGCATTTTATTACGAAATTTTATGCTCCAACGATTCTATTCGTTGAAAGACGTAATTAACTTGTTTGTTTTAACAGTTTCTTAGCTTCACTTTCTACTCTTTTGATGCAACCACTCGGTTTTAATTAAATTACGTTTCAACTACATTGAGTAATATGAAATCTAAAAACAATATAAGATTCGTATCATCGTCTTTATCGTGTAAGTTAATCCTACAAATAAAGGTCAGTAAAAATAAAGTTATCTTTAAATTCTAACCCCAATTTAACCCCATTTTAATAAATCGTTAATACACTTTTTCTCCCAATTCTTTCGTTCCACACGTTTCTAAAAATTTGTTCCAAAAGATCTTCATTGCAATTTTCTTTTTGACAATCACCTACAACGCTACCTAAAATTTCCAATTTTCTCCAATTAAAATTTTCCTCGAGTCCCGTTCATCCTATAACGCCATTCTGTATTCCCTAACACCACGCTATTGCCAGTTCCAATTTCAACGAATCATCCAAACGTGCGAGAGGATTCTCGTAATTCGGCACACCGTGTACACGAAACGAAGAGGATAGATATGCTCGCGGAGTCACGTTCGGCCATTCTTCGCCAATAAAGTCGATGACTAATTATCGATCCGTGAAAGAGAAACCACGCGTCGTCTGACGTGCGAGTAACACGCAAGAGATCAAACTGCCACTCTCTCCGAGCGATTGCAAATATTTGCCCGGCGAAGTTGAAGCAGCAGCGTATCTTGCAGACAAATTATTTTGACGATAAACCGTCGATTCACGATGAAAGCTATCAGCGATCTTTCCGATAATTTAAAATGCTAGCCGGCAACAGTTAAACACTGACCACTATATAAATTAACTTATAGAAGACACTGACAATAGATTCGTCTCTTACCGATAAATTGTTGACGCTTTATACGTTTATCGGAAATTGAAATGTCCAAAGATGCATCGTACGCGTATAATATTCAAAAATGTACGATACATCCAAAGTAAAGAACCCGTGTATACTCATACGCGTTAAAAGCGCGCAGATTTAAATTTCCAAGCAAACAGCAGGTTAATAAATTCATTGAGTCGTCGTTATTTCGTATGAAATCGGGAATAGCTGGCAGAGACTCGACAAACTGCTCCAAGTTTCATTGCGATCTGTTACACGGTTCCCTCCTTCGCATCGTGTACATACAAGTGGTAGAAAGCGTACGTTTAACTTTCGAGTCGGAACTTTCAAGCATTTTAATGCTTTCAGCGCCCAAGCAACGTTTGCAGGGCGGAGGCTCGATTTAAAATGTTTCAAGTTGTTTCGTTAGGATGGTACAAGTCGCGAGCAATTTTCTCTTTCTTTTCCCTCTACCAACTTCCATTTCTACATGAAAGTTAATCCACACGCTTTTACCAAAGAAAACGCTGCCCAGCCATGAAAACTTCTACCCTCCAAGATGAACTTGAACCATCTGAGTCTCACCAGCTGAGATACCTGATCCCGTGAAATTAATCTTTCGCCCTGTGTCTTCCTTTCTTATAATCCCTCTTCTACTTGGCGAAAGCTTCTCTTTATACCGTGATTTCTTCCTCGTGAACCAACATCCTGCTATTTTTGGAGATCTCATCCCTTTCTTTAAGGTGTTTACACAATCAAATCGGTGACGAAGGATAGCTTATACGCGTTAATGTCCCGCGAGAAAATACAGGCACGGTGAAATATTAATTTCGATTTTTCACCGTACCAAAAGACAGTCTTCAGCCATTTTGCTAAAACTATTTAAACGGAGCGAGAATAGACACGTTCGTCGAGCCACAGAAATTCAATCAGAGCCATCGCTATAGAATCGAGCGAATGGATGCACGTGCGATCAAGGGCTGTAACCGATTGCGTTCGTTCTCGTGTTGTATGATCGCAAGAGATCGATTGTTGAGCCGATTGCTTATGAATTTTGACTATATTTATGCACAAACTGCAGTGTATCCCTTGTATTCCATTGTATATGTGTATGTTCGTTTTGAGATTGTCATTCGAACTGATTCTTTTCCTTATTCCCATGCGACCGAGTTCTCGTAGATTCTGCAGATTCTGTAGATTCTGACCAAGAATGGCCTCTTTCCGCATTCTTCGTACCTCGTATCCTCCCTTCCGTTGCACGTTGCGCCCTTGCAAGACTCTCAAGAGACCCAGTGCAGTGTGCGAGTGTTGGTCGAGGTGGTGGAACGCGCAGAAATGTTCGAGAGGGTTCGCGTTATGTTGCGGGGACCATCAGGTTCGTCGTTGCACGACCGAAATTCCGAGGTTTACAACAGGGTCTCGGTTATTGAGCTATGGAAAAGTGTCGCGGAGCAGTTAAAAATACGCGCTACTGCAAATCCGTTAAATTACTCGTTTGAGCGGTAACATGCAGGCGATCGTAGTGCTAAAAACCTATTTCTTAAAAATAGCGCTTTAGGTTCTGACCGTGATACATGGCGTTGTAAGACTCGACAACCACCTTTCCGTAAAGATTTTTTATCAATGTATTTTGCTTCGCCAAGCCTTAATCGGTGATTTATGTATCTAAACATTCAATAGAATCTACGGATACTGTCGTTCGGATACAGTCGCGCTACGTTTTCTTCCAATTCGACAAATCAATCGTAGATTCTGAATTACCTTCTACGCCAAAGTTAAACGAAAGTTTGATTTTTAATGGATGGAAAAGCTTACGGGGTACTTCACGATAGAATGGAATGATAGAAAACAATAGACGTCGTATATAATTGATTAACTTGTTCAATAATCCAAATCTGTTCTGGATGAAAGACGTAGACTGAATTTTTCACGACCCTTTGTTACCGAGAAAATAGTCAGTTTTCGACTGCATCTAGTACACGTAGGACACTTGATTCAGGATTGAATCCGTGTCTCTCGATAAATTGATATAGAGTAACGCTACAATAGGAGTGGATTTGCATTGAACAACAAGGGCAGCGTTTCCAACAATTTTTCTCTCGAATAAACGAACGAATAAACAAAACGTTTAACCGTGATTTTTTTTTTTTTTTTTTTTCGGTCGTAGACAATATCATCAATGTTTGCGAACGAATCCGTTGTGGAATAAATTGAGGCGATATCTGGCAAGAATGCATCTACATAATTATAATCTGCTTCCGGCACTTACGTCGGATATTTCCTTCGCGCAATGAATTCATTTTCAGCTGTTTTGTTTTGGCACGTGTCGGTAAAGATCACAATTACGGTAGAAAACAGGTGGATCGCTAAACGTAGCGTTTATACTCGATAATTTAATATCGCGTTAAACCCAAGCGGCCTCGTTCATTTTCCAACATCGACTCTAGAGCTCTCAGACGACTCACAATATCTCTCTTTAGACAGTTCCATCATCCGATGTGATTAAACTCTCGTTCTCCGTGTTTTTCAAGCTAACCACGAACTAGCAACGATATTGCTTTCCATGGAATTTCCTGTCTCGATTAACTAAACTTCATTTTTTAAATAAAATCAAAATGCCCTAAGAAAAATTCTGTTTATCATCTTTTCGTTTCAACTGAACATTTTTCTTTTCTGTTTGTTTGTCACACCACTGAGAAAATATGTAGCGAAATGAAATATTCGTGTAGTATCTCTTCCCAAGCTTTATTTTTTTTTTTTTTTCTTTTTAGAGATCAGTGAAGATCAAGACAATATTATGGTGTGCTTCGCGATTCACGTCGATAGCGGCGACAATTTGTTTCTGATATTAATCGAGACCCCGGGAGAAACTTGCTGTATTTGTAGAAAATCGCTAAAACCGTATCGATATATTCGCAACTATTTCCCTAATTTTGCAGGTTTCTGCGCAAAGGCTTCGCTTCCCCCGCAAACTTCCATGTAATTCGCAAAACTATCTGGCAGTACTTACTTATGTACATACAAACATTGTGGATACATCACGTTCCATGAATATAAAGTTTCAATGACAATCTAAATACTGCCAAAGGTCGTGGATTCTCTCAATTAATTAATTATCACGTTCGTTTTGAGACTGATGTTGTATCTAGAGCTTCATCGACGTTTTTCATTCCTGCGTCAATATTCTTCTATCTTGTTACTCATATTTCGAATTATTATTTTTCAATATTTAATAGTTCTTCCATATCCTTATAAAATAAAACTCCTTTGCATTTTCTGCATCGTTACGATGCTATTAAATTTCACAAGTTGCTGAAACAATTATCGCGGCACATTAATTTTATTTAACCAATCGAAAGCGATATCTACAACTTGATAAACCCATTGATTCCCACAATCTCAATAAACGTATCGATTTAGTATTTCATTTACAAACGTTATAGATATTATGAAATGTTATATAAACAGCAGCAGAGGGAGCTTGTTAACTACGATTAATTATCCGTTGCAAACAAACAGAATCCTCTGTAAGCCTTACATATTCGAATTAATTAAATTTTATAACTGACACGAATGGAACGAAGGAGATTATAATTATACAAGACTTCGTGGATTTTAATTTATCGGCTAACGAAAAATATAAAGACTGGAAGAAAATTTAAATTAAGTATTTCACGAGAGTATATTGTGAATTAGTCTGTTCAAGCTGATCAACATTCTAGTTTAAATAAAATCTAACTACGATGCCAAACAAATAGTTTCTCGAAGGTATATTAAATACTGAATGATTCTGTCGTCGTAGATTTATTACATTAATTGAAATTACTACGCAGAACGTTCCAGAACCGGTATTGTTCTAACTTGAACAAAATATTATCCTATATGAAAAAAAGGAAAGTTACGGAAACGGAATAAAATTCTGTCGTTCGAAACCTTGTTTTAAAGAACGTTCAGTTTAAAATACACAGAGTATACGAGCTTCAAAGTACGTAAATAACCAAAACCTGATCCGTTTATGCGTTTAACCATCAACGACTTATTTCATCTTCAACTTGTCTTTCTCTAGAACAAGAGCCTAAATAAAAAAAATTGTATTCTACATCTTCGATTTCCTCCTACAAGTTGAAGGATAATTTTCCGCTCGAATGTATATAAAATGTTCCATTTTAGGACACCTTATATACCGCTGCAGATACTCAAAGCAGTATTATTGGATACGCTGTCGGATTCTATACAGATATGGAGCAGTTACCTTTGTACTAAAAAGTTAGATGTAAATTATTGGCTGCTAAAGAGATTCTTTCAATAAACCATCGTTCCGCTTTTATTCTTTATTTCATTAATGCCAGAGCGACAAAATTTTATCCTCCATCTGCGGATGTTAGAAGATCTCTTTTACTATTCATTCGATCGCTCGCTAAACGAAAAGTTTTCCTGTTAACAAGCTCTTATTCCTTATTATATCTCCAATATCCGATACGATTCAGAGTATCAAAATATATCTATATTTCTCGTACACGGAATGTCGGTATGGCTTCTTAAAGGTAAATACCAAACTAAAAAAGAGAAAATAAAAGGACCACTTATCCGCACAAGTGTACCCCATCCCACAACGAGCAAATTCAACTTAAGACCGTCTTTCAATCTTCGAAGCAACGGCGGAGAAAGAGAAAAGGGACGGGAAGAGAAAGGGAAGGGAAAGAAAAATAAAAAGGGAATAAAGGATAAAAATACAAGCAGATCGAACACAGGACTATCCCGGTGTCCACGGCAGAATTCACTTTTCAGCCGCCTACGTAGGTCGATGCGGCGGCTCAGCATCTGCGCTTTCTTTCTCGATGACACGAGCGTAACAGCGCCACGGAGGCTATATAATTTGAACTTTTCTGTCACGATGACACGTGCGCAATTTATTTCCCCCCCGCTGCATTTACTTTCCTGGCCGCACATCGCGCCGGCCACTCGTTCTCGAAAAATAAAAGTTGCCGACCGTTGCAATGAAACGGAGCTAGAGGTGGAACGAGGAAGCAGGACCGCAGAGATAAGGAAGAGAGAGAGAGAAAGAGAGAGAACGAGAGAGGCTTTTGAGAAACGTGCAGCATTATCGCGATAATGCAGCGTCGTCTTCCAGCAGAAGCAGCGCGCGGTATATCCATTACTATTACGTTTTTATTTTCATTGCAGTACGTGTGGCCGCGTCGAAATATCCACCTCCTCCAGATCTTGTATGCCGTGTCTCGATTCGATGGACGATCGTAAATTCCTCTCGCTCTCTCTTTGCCAGCCGTTAATAGCTCGCGCGAAATTGAATGTTCGATTCCTCCAGCCGTCCAGCCGTCTCAAATCATTTCGTTACAATTACATCGTTTCCTAACGATGTCGGAAAGAATCGATCGCCTGACTCGACATTCCGACGACTCCAGACCATCCGGTACATCGCTGAAATAGGTGCCATATAACTGACATGGGTGGCATCAGGTTCAGCCTGATCGAAGGATCGGGTGGTGGATCCTACGCGCTTGCCTTCCACGCGATACAAAAGTTTTAACGTTGTTCTTAACGTATTAGTTAGTGGGCGAACTTAACAACTCAAAAAAAAAAAGAAAAGTGGAAAATTGCGTAAACCGTAAAAGTTGATCGGTTTGATTTTCAGGAGACTCGTACGGTGACTGGTGATATTCTAATTCCTTCGTGAAATTCTAGTCATTTCTTCTGATCTTAGAGATATGGAATATGAAAAGCGATTAAATTAGTTGGTTAAATCAATTGGTCGATACGTTGGCGAACCCAATTAATCTTGGTAGGAAGCATATCGACGTCGGTAGTCGGTAGTTGCAATCTTCCAGGAATTCTCCTTTCTCGAAGTTTGACCAAAATTTGATACAGATCGAGGATAAGACATAGGAAACTGCAGGTGGACAATCGTTATAGTCAATTACATAGATGGTGCACTTTGAAGCAATGTGGGTCACTCGAACCCCGTAGTATCTGTCGAGGGTTAAAATCACTTTGTAGCGATACTTCGTGAAACTTAAATTGTTTCGGACAATCTACAATGCAGATGCACAGAGGAAGTATCCAAAGTGACTACCTCTACTCACGCAAATACCGTTGCTTTTACCGAAAAGTTTCGTTAAGCGCAAGTTGGCCAGCTTTTAAAGGAATCCGGATATTTCGGACAAAGGAGTTCTCGTATTCTCCGAAAACCGATTGCGTTATCGAAGTTATCGTTCTGTCGTTCGTTCCTTCGTTTCCTGAATTACGTTATTCGGCAAACGAGAACAGCGAATTTAACTTTTCTTCGTCTTCGTTGATTTCTTTCGTAGACAGACGCTCGTCCTGTGTAGCGGTAACACGCCTCGAGGCCAGTCGAATTCTCGTCGCAAATAGACTCACGAAATTCCTTGAAACAATGTCCGCCTTAAATTAGAATTGACCGTGGAACGCGAGATGTGGAAAAAACGAACAGGTGTGGACGAAGGATTCGATTTAGAGCTAATGGAACGTACATGTCGCGGAGTTTCCTCCAAGTGTACTGGCGTAAAAAGTATCGCCAGTTACATTTGTGTACGCCTTCAGTTTTGTTACCTCTGCTTCGGCTTGCCTACCGCTTGCCACTTTTTCCAGATTATTTCTTTCTATTACGCCGACAATTAAAGAACGTATTCGAATATTTTGCAACACCTACTAGTCGCAAAAATAGAGCTGTATGAACATAAACTCGAATGCACTCTCTTTCCAATATTTCCAATATTTCCAATATCGTGGATAAGAGCCACACAAATTTCTCCATTGAAATCTTTGAAACTTCTCACGGAATATATTTATTATATTTGAAATCGATGATTTAATGATACACAGGATGTTCGACTACAGGTGTCAGGAAATTTAAGCGGTGATTCTTGAAGCCGAAGTAAGATTTTCATCTTCAAAATCAAGAAAGAGTAAGAAGATTGCGTTTTCGGCTTTTTTTATTATTGACAATTAAAAATCGCCCAAAATACCGCTGCACGCGAGCAAAGCTTACACGAACGAAAGGATATCAGCCTAAGAAGCGAGGTCCTCGAAGTGATCCTCGAACCGTTAATGTTCATAAAAGGTTTAGATAGATGCAGTGATACGAACACTTAGTCAAGATCGCAGCCAATTAGCTCGTACTATTTGCCATAGAATTAATAATTATGCCAGTTACACAGTCAATTGCTTTGCTGTATAATGATACAATTAGTAATTATATACCAAATAATACTGATTGCCCGGGTCCCAGCACGAGGAGGTGCTGCGAATGGGGACCCACCCTATCCGCGACCCATCCACCCTCCTTTTACGCAAAAAGATCTAAAATTTACTCATCGTCAAATAAATACTCCTTTTGGTGTGCGTTTGCACAATGTGCGAAACAAAGAGCAAAAGGAGCTTTAATAAGAAAACTAAAACCTGACTAGGATTCGTGAAAACTTGAAATTTCAAGATTAAATTGAATCTTAATCTAATTGTAATTCTATATATATATATACACATCAAATTTTTCGACTTTTATTGTCTTGACAGTGAAAACTAATTGATTATGGTTAAGAATTATAATAATTCATTGTAATCAAGGGTTAAAGGAAAAAGATAAGGGAATAGGATGAAATATGTGCCGTATAGAATTAACTACTACATAATATATGCTTTGTACAGTGCCATGCTTTTACTACGATGCCATGCTTTTACTAAGATGCCATGCTTTTACTACCATGCCATACTTCTTACTACTATATCAACCTATTTACTACCTACACCTTACCTACTTACTTAGATCACAACCTCAAAGTAACCAACCTAACCATAAATCACATCTACTTAAAAATCTAAATATCTGCTTACTCTATCTACGTATTAATCTAAATGTAATAAAGGGAAAGGGAAGGGATATTGTATGGAGTATGAGTCCTCTTCGCTCGATGTCCACAAAAGTCCCTGAAATAAATTCAATCTGCGAAAGATCAGTAAAATTCTACAAAATACGTATAATTACTTCGTGATTGATACGGCTCAAACATTATTTCGTAATAATTATCTCCTTTCTTTTGTTCACCTCCTTTGTTTCTCTCATTCTTTTGAGCCTTTAGCATACGTACTTAATATACTGTGAAACATTCAAATACGTAACTGAAACGTATTTTCTGTAAATTGGTAAATCTAAAACAAACTCGTTTACTGGATTAATACTTAAAAAAAAGCAGACACCTCTGACGCGAGAACGTTTTATAGATGAAAAATGAAGTACCAATTATCAATCATTTGCGTCTTTTTAGCCAAAACTAGGAAACTCGAAGGCAAGAATTGAATATGAACTGAATTAAAAATTGAAAATTTGATTTGAATACTAAGATGAGAGAAAAGCCGATTATTATAATAAAATCGCTTGCTTTGCTTTTCAACTTTTACTATCTGTTATTTCTATCTGCTTTTATCTTATTGTTATTTATTACTGTTATTTCTTGTTCAATATATACATCGGCCAAAAAAAAAAAAAAAAAAAAAATACTACTACTACTACTACTACTACTACAAATACTAAAAGCGAGCATAGTGACGAAGTAGTAACAAGAATGACTTCCCATGCTCTGGATGACCCAGAGGATGGGCAGTCATTGGTAGTTGCCCTCTTGAACGGCAGTTTGCCGGGCCTCTTCGGCTTATAGCCTCTTCTTTCTTCGGGAGCAATGCCCGCTGAAACTTACATCTAAGCTCGAGTCTTTCTAATCGCAAACAAAAAAAAAAACTTACAAAGGTGAAATAAAAATATAAACCGCGGAAGCTGATTGAAGTGCACATGAACTGACCAACGATCACACCCAATGATCGTTGCCCACTCGCATGTGCGTGCTCGAGCAATAAACGTTCGTTTCGAGCCCACTCGCGATCGCGACCGCGAAATTCGAAAAATCGATAGGCAAAACCAGAGACGAGAGCATGCTCTACTCGTGCCAGTTTCACCGTCGATTTTTCAAATTAGATTTCCAGAAACAGGTTGGTCACGCGAAAACGCGCCTACCCGACCAGAGACTGTGCCAACCTGCCCGGCCCTACCTACTTATAATTAGCAGACACACCAGAAAGTATACTACCTATCCTACCTAACCCTCCTATATTTAAAAAATGGCAAAACAGGCACACCAACACGCTCTCTCCACGGTTCTCACACAGACGCTCGGGCGCAAAGGACCTACGCTAGAGAGGACGTCCCGGGACGCCTCCGACACCCGAGCTTAACGCACAACATGCACGCTCTAATTTACGTACCGTTTTCCTGAAATCGACTGACGAAGGCTAGCGACCATTGCGCGAAACGTGATAAAACACGTCCAAAGAAATTACGTTATTAAAATAAACGGAGGCAAACTTGGAATTATAATTGTAACTTACAGCAATATTAACAGCGTGGTTATATAGTATACTTAATCGCGTGGATGATATTATCACAAGTTGCGATTGTATCGATATGTAAATCGAATTGATATATGTCGGAACGTTTTTAATATTTCAAGTTGGAGCGAATGAGAGAAACGACGCAATTCCACAGCCTAGCCACACACACACACACACGCAATGTGGAAAATACGTCGTGCACGATACGCTAACACATCGTCAGTCGCTGAGAAATTTTTGCATTAATTATGGTCATCGTGCCCAATGTCTTTCTCCCATTCGAGTAGCACCTGGGCACGTGAATGAGATCCTGACAATGGGCACGGAAAGGGTTAAACCTGAAAATCCTGATCTAAAAAGATGATTAGTTTGTCTAATTTTTATTTAACGGACTAACGTTCTTTCATTTTGTATTTTACTACTTCGTTTCAGGTTGTAATGACTCTACTTTATTAATTTAATAAATCACTGAAATTTTAATATTGCACAAAAAAAGTAGCATTAATTGAAAAAAGACTAAGACTCGATGGAATGGAATAATTGACTCTAAATGCATTACCAAGATAGAAATAATCTCAGGCGATCTCTTCGTCAAAGCGTATTTTCGAAAATGCAGAAGCAGCGTTAAAAATTATCGCTTCGAGTAAAAAATCTGCCTGTCGCGAAGTTTCTTCTTGCACATAAAATTTCACACATTCTGGTGCGGGAAAAGATGAATTTTAATTCATATTTTAAATTCTATCCGAAGTGAAATAAACGAACGTGACTTAATATTGTCACGGATAAGAAAATTTAATCGAAGGTTATTTATTGCACCGTATATTGCATGTATCGTCATTATCATTCAGCTAGAATTGCATCTTTCAAAGCAACGAAATCGGAGGGCATCCGATTTCTCCGCTACAAGATGCTCGAACGAGATCGCTTCGATATCTCTTATTTATACTAAAATTCACTGCTTAAGATCAAATATATTTATGCGACACAGATATATTCGTGTCGATATTTGCCTCTTACAAATACTTATACCGAATATCAATATACATATTTATAAGTACCACGAGTATATTCTCAAATGTACATGTTTCAACAAACTATCAAAAGACTAATCATTATAATCGCGATGTGCAAGAAGACCTATCCTCGACTAATAAATAAATATTTGAAAAAAGAATGTTACTACTCACGGATATAAAAAATATCCGCGGTCACTATGCTCGCAAAAAATTCTACGTAATACAACCAGTCACCCGTGCCGATTCGGACCTTTCATCCTACGACATGATTGAGTGACCGGAGGAACAGAAACGCATGCGACTCACCGTCAGAAGCGGAGAAACAGAGGACGTTACCATCGATGCTGCGCCATCCCAGCGAATGTCATCAGGAAGACTAACATCAGGCAGCAACCGTTGAAAATCCAATGGTGGAAATAGAGGTTGTGAAAAATCTGTTACAGAATAAAACACGATGAGTGATTGCTGATTATTTGAAAAGTTGGAGATAATGAAAAATGGAAGTTTATTAAATTTGTATCTTTAGTAATGATAAAGATTGAAATTCTAATAAACTGTAGTAAGAATGTGGCAAAATGAAGCTCTAACATAAAAGTTTGAAATCAAAAAATTGAGAATTCAGTGATTTTTTTTATACATAGATAGTTTTATTGTAATTGAATGTTAACACTTTAACACTTTATTTCAATTAAGAAAAAGGTATTTATACCTTTATAAATTATCGATCGCTTTTATTTTGTAATTAACAATAATTCAAACAAAATACAAAAGATTGAACAAATTGAAATACAATATATAAAGCTACTTACATTCTTGAGCTCCTCCTGGAGAGGCTTTATCCTCTTGAGAGATGCACTGACTCTAATACCGAAAACGAATGTTCAAAAATATGTAAAATAGAACCACGTTTTCGCGACCGCTAAAATTATAATCGACGAACAAGAACTCCAATGTCACGTACAAATTTCTTTGATAAAATTTTATTACTTTCGCGTGTGATTATTCGATCGAATTTAATCAAAACTATCGTGATTTTAAAATATTGAAAAGAAACTATCGCGTAGCAAACACTGACTCTACAAACCGCATTGCGCGCGGTCACAAATATTCCCTGAAAATAAAGCTGTTTAATGGCGGAGTGGGTGGGGAGGTGAAAAAGAAGCGAAATATCGTTTCGACAATTTTCTTCTTTTCCCTATCGAACGTTTATTTAGAAAATACTGCTATTTCTTTACACTTAAAAAATTACTACTAAGAAATTGGAACAAGTACGAAAAATATTAGTTGAAAACTGTGAAATATTTCTCGATATCGAACAAATGCTTACGAATACCGTGAATGCTATGCGATCGTTTGCAAGAACTATACCGTTCGTTATTAGAATATATACTGTGAATGTTCGTTATTAGAATACGAAATATACACTCCACTAATGCACTATAATCGCGTGTTATAAATATTCGAAAATATTTGCAAGAGTTAAAAAATTCACAACTAAATATGCTTAAAAAATACCACAGAAACGCGCACGAAACCTTGCTTTGAAGTATTTGATCCTACTTGCGCGCCACCTCTATGAAAAAAATATAAGCTACAAAATTGCAAGTATATGACGTTAACTACAGCAAATTCACATAATATAGCAAAATAATTTGAATTCGATACGTGAATGTTACGATATCTATCGAAATAAGTTGAAGCTAATTTTATTAAGATTTCTATGTTTCAAACTATCTACACAAAGCTATCGTTAAATTATCAAGAATTCTATATCGCGAATTACATTGAAACAATAAAATAATTCGTTACAAATTCATTTGCAACAAGAGAATGATATATATTCGAAATAGAATAATGATTTTTTATTTAATCGTATTTACTGTCATCTTAGTATTCCAAATAATTACGAAATTATCTATTACGAAATATGTATCAAACATATTTCAAAATAAGTATAAATTGTATATCAAATGTTACCCATGCTCGAATAAAAAGACGATAGAAGTGTTTATACACAGCCGTCTTAGTTAAAATAAATTAAACGCATTACCAAATTTCCATGAAAATTCATCGGATTGTTCATTAATCGTCGTTGCGTCCATATATTAATATTCCTGCTACTTCTATATTATCCCTGCTATCGATCGATAACCTACACAAAAAATAGCTACAAGTTAAAACAAATGTATGAAATAATTAAATGAAAACACGATCAAACTCAAATTTTATTACGAAAGCTTACGATAGAAGCTACCGGTAACAGTGTCATTTGATAAATGCATGACCGAAGAAAAATTAAAACAAAAGATTTCAGAGAACCACTTAATTTCATTATCCTAATGTTCAATGAATCGTTAAATAAATTAATTAAACGATATTAATAACGAGGTATAAACGATAGTAAAAAATATAGTAATGAAGAACCGACGCCACCAATAGGTTAGAATACGTTACAAACCTGACGCAACGCGATCCACGTTATCGATACGAAATTAGACGACTGAATGACTCATTGTTCCTTAGTTTTGCCGAGCGACTTCTAAAGTGGTGGGGGAAACAGGGGAGACGCACGAGCCGGTGGCACAAGCATGTAAACAGTTAACGATACACGCAGTCACAGATGAACGATCTACGCGAAAAGAAATGTGTACATATACAAAAACATTCATCTTCTACGCAACGCTTACACGAATCTTTCCAAATTCCAAACAAAGCATTCATACACGCAATATTTACATTCTACACGATGATTATATCGATGTTTATAAACTTCGTACGATAATTCGTAGCTCTGCTGGCAATATACGGTATCAAAGACACATTTGTCTAACTTGGAACGAGAGAAAGAAAATAAAGCTACTGATACCATTATATACCATTTCGTGCCTTGCGAAGGGAACAAGGAACGAGTCGTTGTACTGAACTGTTTTAAACATTCTATTTTCGCTTTTTCGCTTTTTCAAACTTTTGAAAATATCGAAAAATTATAAACTCCGAGATGCCTGAACTAAATTTCCCTTCAAAGTAGGGAGAAGCGAAAGAGAAACCGCGGTCGATCAGAGAATAAAATGAAAATCACGTGACGCACTACCGTGCACAAAATAACCGCAAATTTCAGTGGCAAAGGAGAATAGATTTATAGTCAAACACGTATACGTATGTAGATGGTACGATTGATGATCTAGTAACTGCTACGACCCATATATCTTCGAAACTATAGCAATTACGTAAGAATTTGTTTAACTAGGATAACGCGCACATGGCTACCGAATCATCTTCTACATTAACCATGACATAACCTGAAGCAGTAACTTCTGAAAACAACGTCCAACATAATCATAACTGTATTGAAATGGAAAGATAATATGCACGCCTCGTGGAAGTAACGATTAAAGAATAATAAAATAGTATCACGTCTTTTCTACGAGTCCTACAATTTTATACACGTTGTGATTTTAATACTTAATATATAATAATAAACCATTGAAGGAGCGTGTTTTTATTAATAGATAATTGGCGCAGGGGAGAAATGGTATAATATATTCTTTTCCGTAAGAAGGAGGAAAGTCGGACGCATAAGTAAATTTTTGTAAATATTCGGAACAAAATAGGCCGATAACGAAACTGAAAAATTATTTGACAATGAAGCTGTTAACATTTAGGAAGGCAGTAAAATGTCACGCAAAAAACACGACTTATATCTTTACTGTTTATATTATTCGTTAAAAACGTTTAGAAACGCGCGGAAAGAAAACATTTCCATTTGTCAAGTCATCTAACAAGAAGTCTACCTTACAGTATTTTATACAACAATATCAGTTACGAAATAGTGATAAATCGGTTACGAAATGAAAAACATAGGATTTATTCATCGTAATGTAATATGTTACGGGGAAAATACATAGAGATACATTAAGCGATTTCCGATACGGTTTAAAATATATTCGAAAGCGAACGCGTCTGAATAAAAATTGCAATAAAATGGAGTGTTGTCTATGGAACGTAAATTTGTTTGGACGTGCGACGAATAAAACTTCAAAGTCGCTTTTACAACAATAACAAACTGTTGGTCGCTTTCGGATATGTCCGAATCAGACGAACAGTCCGGAAATCATTGTCGGACATTAAGCTTTATCGCCTGTACTGTGTGCACGGCCGAATTTATCTGCCAATTTGTCTTATGCCAATAAGCTCACTGTAGAAAAAATAGATAAAAGCCAGAGAATTGGAAAAACAAGAGTCGACGGTTTAAGAGAGGCAACGGGCTGAATAAATTTCGAAAACAACGAGAAGCTTCGCTTTTGTAGAAGATCTGTGAAATCGTAATAGACTCTGAAAATTAAATCTTTAGAAGACGCTTCGCACGATATTAAAAGTTACTTTTATTCTGAATTAAATTTCTCTATTACCTGCAAAGTCGGAAAGAATGAAACGAACTGTACCATTATCTTTATTATTTTTCTAAGAAAGAAATTTGCAATGTTGCGCGTGTAAAGGCACGTGAACATAAAATTTAGCAGTATAATTCTGTACTTCTTTCCATCTCTTTCCAAATCAGCTTACAATATTTTTTTTTATAAGATACTTTAATTAATTGGACCGTAATACTTCGTTTATTTAATCGAACGAAACTTGTTTGTTCCAGCAACGGAGGACAAATTCGATCTTACGTATAGAAAGAAGACTATAGACAATAAGGATGGGGTGGAGATAACGTGTATGGCAGAAGGATTATATCCACACCCCACCCTGGATATATCCATCGAGTAAGTACTCCAGCAAGCTTTTCAACCCCTCAACCATGCACTACGGTAAACTACCTAATTTTCTGATACTTTTAGATCTTGATAAAGACGAACTTCCGCTTCGTTGTTAGCGAATTAAACGTCTGTGCACGAAACAACACGATACGTGTTATCATTTTCGTTAAAAAAAAAGAATGAAACTCTAATTTACAATTACTTTCGTGGAAACACATTGAAATGTAAAGCGTGAAAGTAAAAATTATTCTTGAATTTTGTACGCCCGCAAAATTCTCATTCTTTGGTAAAAAAAAAAAAAATTAATGATTTAACGCGTTACATAGTATGCTAATGACGAATAAAAGTTCCGGTAAAATAACGAAGGCAACCAGTACGCGTAATAATTGTAAAAGCGTAAGAGCTTTCTGTTAAACGTTGAGAGAAATAATATTTTATGTAGTCGATGTAATAATTTTAATAATAGGAGCTCTTTTGCATGGATCAGGCGTAACAGAAGTATGTAGCAAAAATATGAATGATAAAAGCATTCGAATGAAAACAAACGGAAAAATTGTCTTATTTTAACGCTGGAAACCACTCAACGATAACAATGAAAATTATGAGATTCGTCTTGCAGCGCTGTGTTGTCTGTAATAATAAACCTGGAACACAGACGAACCGTATAAAGAGACAAAGCGAATGGTTAATTATATTAAATAAGCATTATTATTACTATTGTTTTAAACATAATGTGTAAAATAAAATATCGAACAACAGAATTATAAATTACTTGCATCTTACAGAGAAATTCAGCGTTATCTCTATTTAAACTCATCACTGTTTTCTCGTTAGAAAATTTCTCATTACTTTGAAACCTTACGTGCAAAACTCCGAATATTTGTCATTATGAATAATTACGATCTGATTATTGGAAGCGTCGATCGGAACTCTACATTCTGTTTTCCTACGACTGGAAATTTGTTTCTAACGAAATAATTCTTCCACTCGACAACTAGGATTTCTGAAATCTTCGGAATTAAGTTCACGATATACGCCTCTCTTCTATGCTAAACAAAAGATATAGAAGGCGTAATTTTAGAGGAACTCTTGTTTAAAATTAAAAGTGCCTGAATGTTATTCCAAAGACCAGCGATCAGGGAGTACAAGAACAACAAGAACAGTAAGAAGAGAGAAGCAAGAGACGGGCGTGCGTCTCCGAAATAACATTAACATGCTAATGGCCGCTCATTCGACCGACATATTGCATGATATTTCAGGTTGAGACGTGGCCGTGATAATTTTGCAAACGTCGCTTCTATTGCAGGGGTGTCCCGGAAAAGCAAACAGCAAAGCCCACCGTTACGCTGCGTCACGATGGACTGTACGATATCTTATCACGAACGACCTTACTGGACGAAGATTTACCGGAAGCAGCGATTGTCAAATGCTTGCTCGGTATACCGAAGGCGAACTACAACGTTTCCCACAAAACCGTCTACTATCCCGGTTAGTATAAACGTATTTTAATCTATCCTATCTATCTTCGTCTCTCTATCTCTACGGTCTCTGCTATCTTTCTCTGTCGCACGCTAGCGGAAGCGTTTTACCTTCGATCTTTTCATATTGCGGCGAGAAAGGGGAAGAAGGAAAAAAAATGGAATAGCTCGTTAATGAGGTTTGGCGGAGGGGAGAAAAAAAAGGAAATGCAGGCCGCATTTACCGCGAATTAAAGACGTTTTATTCTCGCGTCCCTTGGAAAATCGATTTACGTCAACCCTTTAACAGGAACGCGACTCAGTTTGCCCGCCAGTTTCGCGACATAAATATTTGCCCAGCGAAGTTTGCGCTTTTATAACCGCGATAAATTCGCTGAGTGGTTTTAATTGGTTTACCTTAATCTTCTTTTTCAACTTTTTCCAACTTTTCAACGCCAACACCCGCGAGTATATATGAAATTCGCGATAGTTCGCTCGATAACGATAAATATATTTCTCGATCGTGGAACAAGATGTTACATTTCTTGATGGTGATTCGGACGTTTTAACGTTAAAGGGTTAATTATTCGCGATCCGCAGCGTGTTGGAAAACTCTCCATACGGTACGATTATAATTATTTACCATTAAGTATGAAAGCTATCTTTCCTCTCTTACAAAAAATTCTAATCTTTTCAAACGATTTAAGATCTTCTGCTCGAACAATGACGATTAACACCACGTATAAAGAAATCGCGGAAGTACTTTCTTAACAATTATAGCTTCGATTCAACGATACTGAAAACGGAATTACGGAGCCACGTACCGTTATCGTCGAACACTAAACGTGTAACCTTTCGCAAAGTGAGTATCGCAAAGCTTGTCAACTAAAGCTGTGCTACTAAAAAATTTCATCCACGTATTTACTAAAATATAATGTGACGATCGTCAATGTAGATAACGCGTCATCGATGTATTTTGGCGTTATTTAATAATATCCGAGGAATTCTCCTGGCTCGCGTGCAATTGTGTCTCCTGTGTGTACATGTTTTCTGTACCGTACAACAAACAACAAGCGTCAATATAACAAACTAAACATGATCGATTGTCAGCGAAATCAACCCTATATAGATATGAATACGCAACGTATACGTGTGTGCCTATCTGTGTAAATGTATGCGTACCAGTGTACATGTTACGCGCGTGTACGGAGCGAGCGTACGATACGCATCGTTCGCATCACGTACTACGAAACGTTAACGTCAACGTTGAATTTCGAAGCGATATCTTCCTTTGGGTCAGTAAATAAACCACCCCCTGCCACAGCGATTCTGGCAATTCACGTGTTTTTTTTTTTTTTTTCACTTTTTTTTCTGTCACGGCTCTATCTTTTCGAGTACGATACACGGACGCGTGTAGAAACGTCGCACCCTTCCGCGTCTCTGCTTCCGCGAGAAAATATTGCAAACGCCAGCGGACGGACTTCCGGTCGAGCACGTTCTCTTTTGACCGAATTAGTTTCTCGCGTAGTACGATAATAAAGTGACACGAGAAATAACAAGACCTACCGAGATGGAGTAATCGCGAGTATCCCGTAAAAAGTCGAGTTTCCTAAAGTTCGAGCGAAACGCGAAGTAACGTTTTACGATCGCTTAACTAAAGCGAGAAATACGTGGGACTCGTGATGAAGGAAGGTTCAAAGTATTTGACGTGTCGTACGGTATCTCCTCGAAGCGAGAAAATGGGCGACTATTTTCGTTAACTTTATGGTTTTAAACGACTTCCGTTAGCTTCACGAATATACGTTTGTCGAAGAATAAATCGGCGAAATTCTGTAAACGATTAAGTAGAGATCGTCATTTTCGATATGTCCAAAGGAGAGCAAAAATACCTTAGTATTTAGTGTGAGAAGCAAATAAAAGGAGTTCTGGCAAGTTGGTTATCGAATTTTAAAATCGCTTATCATATTCTTCGACTGTAGTCTGTATCTATTCTCTTGTAATCTCGCAATCGTGCGTGAGAATCATCAGGACAATCTGTTTTTCTACGAATATACAGGAGAAAAGAAGCAGTAAATGTAATTTGTAGGAATCTACGTGATAAAGGTAACAGCCTTTGAAATCTACCTCCGTGCTCTTCAACGAGAAACCGGGCAGAACCTAAAACCTTGTGGCCTTAATCACCATTCTGGACGCAACCGCGAGCGTCGCTGGCCAAAATCATCTTAATCAAGCGTACAGCGCTTCGGCTTATTATACGTGTCCTCCCATTATCCTGGCAACGTCTGATCTCGGCAAGATGACATTCCAGCGATGGCAGCCGAGTTCAAAGGGCAAAGTCCTAAGAGGACCAGCCCGCGCCGATGGGTCAAGTAGTGGGCGTCGACAGTCTTGGCGTGTGCATCACGTTTACTCACAGACGGCCGGTGTATTTTGCGGTGAAACTTGTAGCCACGTCCTTCCTCTTGCCTCGTTATCATCTCGACCGAAGAAGGGTTTTCAGTTCGTCCGGTTGCAGCCGTGGCCACGCGGCGTAGACGGAGAACGAAAGGACTAAATTACACACAGGCTAAATTGCTTGTACTCGCAAGCAGCACGCCCCGTCTATTATCGTCCAATTTTCTCTCGCTTCGCTGGACTAAATCTTCCTTTCCTCCTTCCTCCAACCAAACGTCTCTCGAGCTTTTCCTCGAAGGATCCAGGGAAAAAATTCACGGAGGTTGAATCCTCCTTCGTGACACACGACTCCGCGTCATAGAACGGTGCGCGACTCACTTTCACACGAGAGTGGATTCTTCGTTAGCCCTTCGTTCGTCCCACGTGTTTGCCAATTTGCGCTCCCGTCTATTCGACAGCCGCGCACGTGACGAGCATCGCGATCCGCGTCGGTAACTCTCGCCCGCTCCACTTATTATTGATACGTACTACTGGTCACGCCGTCTACGGCAGAACAGGTGCGCGCAAACTTCCACCGACTAATAACCGAGCCCAGCCGTTTGATCCGCAGGAAGGTAGAAAACTGGGCAAATATCGTTGACCAAATTTTTGATCGTTGGCGAATTTCGGTGTTGTCGAATGGTTGATTCGAATTGCGAAACTCGATCGATACTTTGATATGAACGAACGAACGAACGATGATGAATTATTTGTCGTTAGAACGTAGTGTGTTCTAAATTCTGAGGAGAGGACGTGTAAGAGTATTCGTAATTTACGTGGTCAGCCAAACATCGACCAGCTGTGAATAACAAATTTCTGCCCTCGAACATGGAAATAGCGCAGAAAATATAATTCTCTCGTGCTGTCTAAACTTGTATTCGTCGTCGCCTCTGCAAACGCTTTATATCCTTTTTACAACCACTTTCGTCTCCAGGCTATCGATCGATACGTTTTGTAACTTTACCACACGAAAAATGCACCTATGGTAGATAGAGTTAAATCGAATCGAACGAATTCGATCGTTAATCCGTCTTTACTGCTAGCCGTATGTACAAAGAGCGATAGATACGCGAGACGAGCGTAACATTCTGCAATGAAATTTGTAAATTACGCGTAATTTAATTACGCGAAACGATAGAAAAAGAAGAATGCTTTTGTAACTCATAATTATTTTTCGAATTAAACGGATCAAAATGTCTGATATCTTTGTCTTAACGAATTATTAATACAGATGTCGCGCTGCGTAAATGTATTATAAAAAGTTAACGGAGTTACGTCACTCTCGTTCCACGAAGACGATGTAATTACGAAATTCATTTTTCCAAATGTAATAGACGCGAGGAACTTTGACTTTTCGCATTTCTCATTGGATAACTCGTGCTGAAAACTTAGTTCCTTTACGTGATTATCTCGCTCACCTGTCACGGAACTAGCATAATAAAATTAAAGGACTCCTGAAGTTTCCCAAGCATTATGTGGTATAATGCAGCGCTCGTTTAACGTTGCGCCAAACCGCAAAACATTAATTATCTGGCCGAAGGAATATTCCGCGGAAATATATTTATCTTCTGTTTCCATCTGACGCAACGATCTCCGTATACTTTCAAGGGAGAAAATAGAGTAGTTGGGAAAAAAAACTGTTACGTTTTAACCACCAAATGTCCGTACAAAATATTCAAAACATGCTTGCGATACGTCTAAACCTCAGAACAAACTGACCCATTTTCAATCAGAATTTTATTTGTTTCGTCTGTTGCTACGTCAGCGTTTACACTGCGTTTGCAAAACGCGGTATGAATATGTACAATTAGACGAATAATCTTCGAGTGCATGCGCATATTAAATGTTTCCATAAGTTTCACCAGATACATTTAGTCTTCCGGTTGATCTTTTATTTCATTTGTTACTAACGATCCGACGTTTTCAACGATTTTTGTCTTTTACCATCGTCAAACCGTCCAACGATACAAACAACTGAATCACATATAGTTATACGTACATAGTACATTTTTTATAATAAATAGAAAATTGCTATAATAAATTACGCCGCTTGCGTAGAATAACATGTACACATTAGGAAAATATGTATCTTGTAGCCAACAGAGAGCCCATATCTGTTCCCTTTCAGTAACTTTCGTTCTCTATATTCTTTCATTCTTTGATCTTCGCTTCTTCTCTACGTTCCTAACAAGAATAAACTATACGTATAAGGCCTGAGCGTTTAGAAAGAAACTCGCATCTAAACTTCTATCGCTTGTCACTGTATTTTTTTCCCCCTAACGAAACTTTTTTAATATAAATATAATATATAATATATAAATTAATATAATGTATAAAATTAAGACTAAAACGGTGTTACTTTGACTGTAACTACCAAGCTAAACTATTAGAACGAACTAACTAGTCGTGATTGACCAGCTCCGTTCCTCTAACATTCTAACTACCCAGTTCGTAGAAATATATATGCTTACTACTTGATGGACGCGATATGTGGTGTTTATTGTGCAGGAACGCCTACTACTACTTCAACCGCTACAACGAAGCTGCAGCACAAAATGGAGATCAACGCGCTAAACGACTCAGAGGCTGGCAATGGTGGTGGTAAGGCTTGTAAATTTCTCCTCGTCCATTCACGACATCACCACCATAAGCCACCATCGTTCATGAGAATTGGAAACTTTGACAAGATTGATCTTGTTGTCTTTCTTGCGTACGGGATTCCGATCCCCGCCACCCGATCCCATGCCCAAATTTGCTCGTGAACGCTTGAAAATAGCTTTAGATGCTCGGGGCCATGATTTCGCAAGCGAAGATTCCGCAGGAACTCGCCGACAAGAAGCACTCGGTTTTTCTGCCTTGAACGGTTCGTAGCCGAACGTTTCGGTTGCGAAAAACATTCACGTGTGTCCAACAAAACCTGTTTCTTTTCTCGGATGAAATCCTAGAATCGAAACTGCGAAGCGTAGAGAAATCGTGGATACGTGGATTTTTGCTAGATTCTACCAATAGACTGTCGGATTTCAATAGAGTTGAGAAAATTAAGAAATATTAAGATTATCCCCTCTTAGGGTTCGATCTACCGTAATATTCTCTTTTCTTTTTTCTTTTTTTTTTTTTTTTTTTGTTTACTTGGAAACAAAAAAAAGTTATAATTGATTTAAAGGTTACTTCTTAGTTTCTAGTTTGCTTTGAATCAAATAGGCGCGAGATTCTCAAGTGTCGGTTTAATTTTCTTCATACGAACAGGTGTATTCGATAATCGATATTATACACGTGAATATCCTTTCAACTCAAAAAACCGTTCGCTTCGCTCCATACCTTTGAACAGCTTGTTTTTGGCATCGTGTTTTCTGCACTCTATAGCACTTTTTAACATTTACTCTGAGGCACCAAATGCTGTTCAATGCTCTGATCATGTTAGAACTGTTAACAATAGGCGTACAAATACTTCCTAAGTTCGTCTCACTGCTTGCATCCGATCTCCAATTTTTATTCCTGCTCTACGTTTTCGATCAATGTTACACACGCATCGTGAAACGCGCTCAACGATCAATGGATAAAACAAAGTTAATTTTGATCTCAACGCAGTAGAGTAGAGTAAGATAAAAATTACTTTCACTCACGTATCAAACAATAGTGTACCATCGTTTCGTTTCTATTATCCGTTTTACTTTTCTCTTTGATTTCATATAACGGAATCTTTCGGTTGAACATCTTTGGTTACCATATTTTTAACAAAATTGTTTTTTTTCTTTTTTTTTCTTCTTTTATTCGTCTGCGAAATAATTCGATACAAGATACAACTCAATCTGCTCAAAGTTCTCGAACGATGTTACCCAAATTTCAAACATCTCGAGCACGGTTATCAACTGTGCAACGCGTCCTTCTGCTAACACGCCTCTTCCTCATCGACAAGTAAAATATTTATACGCTAATTATACCAGCCGGGCTAACAAAATAACCAGTATTTGCGGATGGTATGCAAGAGGAAATACAAACAATTTCTAGACGTAGTAAATAAATAAAGAGCAGGACTCTGCAACATGCTTTATAATGGAAACTATGTTTCTTCGTAAATATTCTATCGAGATTAACGTTTGTATAAATCCACTAGTAAATGAAGCTTGTGAACGGGGTAGTCTCTTTCTGTCCCAGAAATAGAATATAAATATTTAACGACGCGAAAGATTAATTCTCAGAGAGCGGGCAATAATTTTTGAGACAGGCGCGGACGTTTCGGTTGCTTTTTATGATTTATTACTTCCCATTTCTCATTCATCGCCTCTTCTTTCGCTTTTTCTCCATTTTCCTTTTTCATTAATCTTTTTTTATATTCTTTTTTATGTCGTCTAAAGATACACAACAAACATTTCGAGTAACGAAAAAAAAAAAACAGTGCTTCGAAACGAAAGTGCTTTCAAAAATGGATGTTCGAGTCTCGCGGATCGATAATCGCGATAAGCGAATCATCTGCAATTTCGCCGACCAATCGATTTTTCGCGATGCAATATCGCGAAGACTTATTTCCCCGCGCGCGGTTCGTGGCAAAAGGAAGCTGGCGAATTTTTGCGTAATCACCGAGTTCTTTTGCCGTTTCTTATCACGCAGAACGATCGTTGGAAGCACAGTTCGCAACGTTACTTCTTTAAACGACCCAAGAGGCAGGGGAAAACACCTAGAACGTACGATAAATGTTATCTAATTTGTGTAAAAAGTGGAGCTCGAGATTCTTATTCAAAGCCCCGCGGGATTGAATATTTTATAAATGAAAATAAATTTATTAGGGGAACGAGAAAGAGAGATATTTTAATTCGATGGGACGGGCAGAGGAAATCACGTGGGAATCACGTAGTAAAAGGTATTTACTTTCGTTAACAATTCTGTTTAACATATCCGTTTGAAATTCAACCGAATTTCAAATATTCCGTCCGCTAGTAAAGCGTTTAAGTTCATCGAGAAAAAAGGGAAAAAGTACTGCCGAAATTAACAAAGTTTTACGTCGCGGGATGGTAAAGACAAAAAACGCGTGAGAAGTATTCTACTCAATTTAATAAAAAATTCAGAAACACTGAATCCTACTGATAAACTAAATTAAATTCAAGCTGTCTCTTTCAAAACGAAACTGCGTAAAATGAAAGATTAAAAGAAAAAGGTATTTGAAATATCAAAAATACGCTCTACCTGTATTATCTCCGAATCATCGAACAAATACACAAAAGAATACACCGCAGCTACATTCTTTCTGAATTTGAAACTCAAACTCAAACTGAAACTCGATCGAACCGACAAGCTTTCTTGATCGTAAAAGGCGATCTAACTCGCCAAGAAAATACCTTAATTCGTCTCATCCTTAACGCTTTCACCTTTATTTCGCTCGTATAAAATATAGCGACTACAGAGCGTAAGAGGAGAATTTTTATTCCGCCTGAGATAAAAATCCAAACTCGCAAACGCTAAATGACCTGGCGTTTAATTTCGATCGCGTACGAATTAATAAACTTTGAGTTTCCCTCCGACGACGACGACCAGGAAAAAGAATAAATTACGTACGAAGACCAGCTACATATATATAGTAGATTAATCTCTCGGTTGATAATCGAGCATCACCGAAGGATACGGTTAATAAACTAACAGCGGCGTAAGTTCTGGTTGAAGGGGATGAAGGGAAGTGGCATTTCCTCTTGAAGCTCATCAGCTGGCATTACTGCGCTACGCTAATAAATAGCCGAAGTTGAGGTTGCGTTAATACCTTCTCCTCTTACACACTGGCGCACGAATTTCCTCGGTGATAACGCTATCAAGCAGTTTGCCGATCCATATCGCCGGGAACGCGTTAAAGTTTCTAGCCGAGCATCAAAGGGGTACGGCGTGTGTAACTTTCTTTTGCCGCGTAATACGGTGGCGGGTCTGACGAAAAAAAGGATTTTAGAACGACGAAGCAATTCGAACGCCGCCACGTTTCGGGGAACGTATCGGCGTTTTCTCAAATACAGGAAAACGCGCATAGACTAGTTTACGATATCTTGTTCAATTTTCAAATATACAATAATCGGAAAGATAATATTTTGACTTCGTCGTAATCTTGTTCGTTTTAACGTCATTCGTTCTATCCGCTTACGACCTTTCACGTTGAAAGTTTAGTTAAAAACCGAGTCACGATCTTTCTTTGTCCGAAAGTCCACTAGAACGAACTTGAAAATTCGCGATGTCAGAAATAATTGTCAATGTATTAAGATCGTTTCTATGATCAATACAATTTGGTAGGCAAATTTGATTTGACTTTATCGTTGATAGTCGTCGAGCGTACTAAGGAAAGAGAGCGATATTAAATATTACGATGTTTAATTTTGATAATTACCTCGAAATGAATATATTACGATATAAGCAGCATATGTAGTGCATAGAGAATCTTTGAATTCCGAAACTGACGAGTTTTATAAATTTGGAAGTGAGACAGTTAGTTAACATTAGCTGAGAACATACCAACGATCTTGAGGTGGATATTAGGCGTGCAAAAATAAATAATCCAAGTAAATTGAATACGTTTATTGAAGACTATCGCTTGCTATGGATGATCGCGATATAACTATTCTCCGAGTACTTGTCGCTGTGGACGCTCGAAATATACTCGTCGCCTTTTCGTACGCCGTTTGTCGAAAGCGTCTCGGTCGACCGTCAGCTGACTGTTATTATTCGAACTTTTGGCGATTACGTTTGCTTACGTGTTTATCGTCGGCAGTTCGTTTTTCTAGTTTGTTTTCCGTCGTCTTGTCGTTACCCAAGACGACTTTGTGTCGCTACGATCTTTATTTCGGCCAAATAGAAATTACGCGCGATCGATTGATTTCTTTGTATTATTATAATATTTTTTTGTAATATTTATAAAGTACACTATAAGAAGGGAAAAGAAGAACGAGAAAGAAAACTAAGATACAGCGTTGAATTTGGCTAAGAATTGTCCGAGTACGTTTCTCGATTTATTCGTGGCACGAATCGTCGGAAATCATGCTCATAAACACGTTCAGCGTGTTTCAACTTGAACGAGATTGGATTATGTTAATGGGCAGCATGGATCTAGTTAAATTTCATAGATGCAGACGTTTCGTTTAAAAGCATGTATCCAGCTTAGAAAGTTTCTTCCGTTTGATCATTTCAGAACAGAGTAAAATACGCGATAGACAAAGAACTTGGAAACTTAATTTCTACTTGTTATTGGGTTAACACAGACGGTCAATGCTTCTAACAATGTACACTAATTAGCCATGGAAGTTAGACCTCGTTTGCATCAGATAGCAACGCCAGTGGATCATTATCATATGGATACGCTATAACTGCACGAAATCAGCAGCATTCAATTTCAACTCCCTGCTGTCTCCCTGATTATGGACGACAGAAACTTAAATTGCTAAGTGTTTCCATATATACGAATATATATTGTAATTAAATCGGATTGATTCCAAATGCAAAACATTTAGTACGAAACTTACATATTAACATCAAACCTACCGACTCTTCTTGTATACTTATCGAGATCGCTCGCGATAGCCAGGACAAACTACAAATTTTTCTTAGAAAAAAAAGCAATCTAGAAATAAATACCGTTATGGAAAGTCATAGATTAGCAAGCGATTTGATAACGTTTAAATGTGGTAAAATTTGTGTAGAAATTTGCAAGCGGTCAATTTGATCGCTGTGGTAGGTTTTATGTTAAATACCAATGTTTCGCTTAAAACGAAAGATTTTTTAAAACATTGGTCATTCTAGGTTACTCGTTTGAGCAAACATAGTTTCATTTAATATCAGTCGTTATTCCAACTGAGCCGATATTAAACCGATCGGGTACAGATACATATCGTATCCTTGTTTCAAGAGTGACACAGCTTGGAAACAGTAATTTGTTAAAAAAAATCAAGCAACAGTCTCCGAACATAGTACGGTACGGTATTTCGTGAATGTCAGCGAAGAGAATAACGCTCCTGGAGCAAGATCGAAATCGTTTTCGTCGTTTGTAACGTACACATGTAAAGAATCCCGAAGCAATTTCTTACAATTACAATACAAAAAACACGTGTTCCGGAGTACGTTATATTTGTCAGAAGAATATCATACACAAGTATATTATACACGTATGCTACATCTTTTCCGTATTTGATTCCCAGTTGCATTTTCAAGCATACTTTTCTTGTCTTCTTCGACTTTGAAAATCTCAAAGTCTGAAATTTCCATCGTAAATGAAATAAATATCGCGAACCGACGCTGCAGAGATTCCATCGAGTTTTTATAGCAGCGCGATTCCGCGACGCTAACGCGAGATATATCCAGAATACTCGACTTTTCCAGAAGCCAGAAAGACACCGCGCGGAAAAGAACAACTTGCACGGCGGATGATTAAATCGTTCGAGGCAACGTACACCCATCATGCGCGACGCGTAACGTTCTTTTCCTCGCGGAAAATTTCTTCCGTCGAGTTCAGCGAACTTGCCAAAACGTACACCGTTATGGAAGAAACTTCCAACCGACGCGACGATTAAATCGTCCGACCGTAGGTTTTCGAAACGCCCGCGAAGCACTGCTTTACGTCGACGATTAAATCTTTCGCCGGGCCATTTTCGAAGCGTCCCGTACGATTGTTACGTCCACTCTTGGCTTCTGTCTTACCCTCGCCCGTGCTGCAGCTCCCCGTTGGCGAACGATTAAATCGGCCAACCATGGAAAAAAGTTTCGAGCAATGGAAACACATTTGCCAAGGTAACGAAGGAAGCAATAGGAAAAACAAGGAAGCTCGCAAATAAGAGAGTAATTAGCCGTGGCGGTAGTCGGCGAGTTAATTCTTATTGCTAATGGAAACCGCTTCTGCTGACAGGGGGTGAGAGAAGAGAAGAAGAAGAAGAAGAAGAAGAAGAGATAAAGCGAAACGGCCCGGTTCGCGGAACACATTCCCCTAATTTAAGGACATGCAGTTTACATTAGCGGTGCCTGACTTAGCGTAACGTCGGTGTCACGAACAAAGTATCGTGGCGTTATACCGCTGTCGTATCTCATAAACTTTTCGCCGGATCGTAATCAAAGCTTAACGGGCCACCGTAAAAGAAAATGGTATCCGCGACTATAATTTCTAGTCGTGAAAGATACTTTCCACCGCGCTGGCTCATCGGCATGTTTATCGACGTGTAACGCACCGGTTAACCGGTTCGCCGGTCGGTTACGTTTGAAATAATAATGCACGCAGAAAGCACGCTATCGATCGCGGTGGTAACGAGCGGCCAAGGAGAAGAAATTGAGACGCGAATTTCCTCCGATAACGTTGGAAAAGAATTTTTTAATCGCAAAGGGACGTAAACGTGTATGCATAGGAAGTTGAACGGAGATTAAATTGCGAACAAGTATCAACGATCTAGCAGCTGATTTATGAATTTGAAACTCGCGTTTTATTTGGCAAGGAAGCAGGATATGTATGGGAAGAATTCTTTGTCGGAAGAGGATTTAAAGGAAAATAGATTGAGTTCCTTGTACGAAGTTAAACGGAGATTAAACGATTATTTATGACGTACCGGCTGATTTGCATCGTTTTCTATTTGCATTTTATTAAGAGGGAAACCGATCGTCACAGAGATACGAATCTTTTATTTTTACGAAATTCGACGAGACTTTCTTATTGCGATGGAGTATTGTAAAAACGCATAGATGTAGGTAATCGTAGTACGCGCGATCTGGCAGCCGATTCGAATGACTTTTTACATTTATGTTTTATCAGATTTTCGAGCATTATAACGCAACTGCACTAACATCATCTACGATCAACAATACAATCAATCGATCAAGGATACATAGTAAATAGAGGAACGCATCGAAAATACGATTTCAAGGAAATGTTAACGTTAAGGTATAAAAGTACATTTCCTTCTTTTCACGCCAACTGTTCTTTGATTGCAGGAAATTTCGCCTGTGGATTGTCAATTAACGTCCTGCTAGTCATAGCGCATCAAGCACTGGTCAACATGTTCAACATGTTCGACTAATAGGTAAGTAAGCGAATATATAATATTTCCTGCGTTAAATCGTTTCAGATTCAATTTGCTTATCTTTCGTGGAATTTGATGCGTTTCACGTTAAATTGGTCTACATCCTCTGAATAAAACATCAAAGAGTTGTAACTTTTTCAAAGCAGGATACACGTAGTTCAAGTACCTAATTTCCATAAAATCTTTTACATTTTTCGAGCAACGATCCAACAACTTCGTCGTTGCAATTTCACAAGCATTAAACGTTATATAAATTATGCAATTCTTCCGGAACTTTTTAAACGTTATTTAAGAAAATCTCTCGCTTCGAAATAAGTAATTAGGAAAAGCTGATCTACGTACTTCCAACGTAACAAATCTCCCTTCTACTTTGACTTTAGTTCCTACATACGTAGACGATTGTCGCGTGAGCTAATTCACTCAAGTGCCAAATAACTTTCGCTAAAGTCCACCTCGTAAGTGCAAAGTATCCCATCGACAAGATATTTCCATCCAGAACCGTCGGAAAATATCATTCGAGACGCGATTTCCGACATAACAAGACAACCCTTGCCTCAGCAACTAACTATATTTCCTTCGACAATTTTTTACATGCATGCGGAAGATCGAAAATTTGCTTCGATTCTTCGTTCTCAGATATCTGTTTTCAGAGTACGAAAATGTATTCCCTAAGACACCGAAAGAAACGATATCATAAGGAAGAGAATACCGAAAGGAATATCGATTTTTTCGAACGTTTACGATAGAATTACACAGATACACGAAAAGTATGCAGAGAAAATTCATTACGAAATATTTGATTTCAGGTCGTCGCTTAAAACGCAGCGCAACGCGACTGACGGACTGACGCGTCGAAGCTCCGTCGTTGCGCCCTATCGTCTCGTACCACGATTCATTGCCTAAGATACTTATCGACAGACACGGTGTGCCCACGTTAAATGTTGTTTGAGAAAATGCGACAGAATCGAGCGTCGAACGCCGATCAACGTACGCGTTCGTCGTTGGCACGAGAGAGTCCTGTTTGCAACTCCGTACACATACGTATACACGTAAACACAGGTTTAACAAAGAAATACGCGAATAACACACGCGATAACACACAGAGAAACATACAAAGATACATTATACGCGCTGTTTAGAGTGTTATTTGTACTCGTAATGAAATTCTAGTTTATCGTGGCTAGCGTGGACACGATTGAAAACCAAAGATATAGGTAAAAACCTGTTGATAGAAAGGAAACGGGGAAAGAAGAAGGGAACGTTCTTCGTAGTATGGCGTTGTAAATAATGTTCAAGATTTGACGATCGTATTACAGTTCGAGTCATATTGTAGACTGTGTTTGTTACTCTTCGTGTTACGTCAGATTCATAATATATTGTTTAAACGACTAAGATGTATGGAACTTTGCATACGATATACAGCAGATAAGATATTATATATATACATATATAAATATAAATGCGAATACGAAGATACGATTAAAGAAGAAGAAAAGAAAGCCGAGTGGATAGATATATATATATATATATATATATATATATATATATATATACATTGATTATACGTAACTTGAATGTGTAATTATTTTAATATGTGTAAATAGCTGCGACAATATGCGGTATCAAAATGCAAGCGAAGAGGCGATTACGACGAGTATTTAGAGCCGAAGGATCACGACGATAATATGGTTGCTCGGGAAAACAAAAATAAATTGTACAGTTTCCGCGACGATATCGCGAATAACTTTATCGCGCGTGTTATTCCTGATCGCGAAATAAAAACGTGACGATCATAGTGTAACAACGCGACGGATAAAGCTATATCCTAACGAGAGAAAGAAAAAATTAGAAGAATTTCGATGTACATGAAACGATACGCTGATAAAGTCGATGAGTTTAATTCGTCGATTGACCGAGATTGTTGGAAAGCTCGCGCAGGTATTTTTATCGTTGTGTCGTTGTTTTAGTCGATCGAGCGAAACGAGGAAGGAAAAAAATTAGCGCGTAATTTCCTTTATCTCGTACGAACGTACGTTTCGTTTCTATCTTCGCTGTTCCGTGTACCACGATACCAAAGATAATCGCGAAAATACCCGATCGAACAGAGTGGAGACTGTACGCACCAAAGTTTCCGATGAATAAAATTAGGCCTAATTTATAACGTGTCCTTCGCTACGGCACGCAACGAACGCCAGCTAAAACTTTCGACAAACATCGTACATTAACCTAGGAAAAGCCAAAGTTTTCCTTTTTCCATAGAAACGTATTCTTTCGTACGTCCAACGACCGAACACGAACGAACTACAAAAGAGAGCTTTCGTTGCGTGATCGTTAACTAAATTCGACTGTTCGAATTACCGATAATCGAGGCTGGATGCGCACGTAGCGAATGTAAGGTTCGACGGAGAGGAAAGAAAGAACGAGAAAACGGATTATAGTAGACGTTATAGTTGTAAATAAATTACCCTCTGTAGCACTTCTAGTCCTTTAAAACACGGAAAGCCTATCGGACGAAAGGGAGGAAGAAAAGAGGAAATTCTGTATTTCGTGTACGTACATACGTACGTATTATAATTTCGTGTACGAACATCCGACGATTCTAATTATACAGATGCTCGAGGGGGGAAAAAGAAGGAGATTTTCATTGTTCTTAAAGCGAAATACATTTCTGTACCAAAGAAATCGCTGGACGGTGTATCTTGTGTCGTTGAATATTCCACGAAACGTCCGTATCTTCCAAAGAGATGTCGAATCATATACGACGTTGAGAAAAGAATGAAAAACGAACCGACGATACACGCTTGTCGCAAGGAGTATGAAGACAAGCCGAATTTATTTTGCGGGCGACGGTATCGGAAATATATGTATGTGTAACGCGTGCCTGAAATTCAAAATAGGGTAGCTGATAACTTCTCCGATGAGTTTCCAATTTTTAGCAGTCTTTGAGAAAAACAATATTTTCATAAAGGTTCCGATTTATATACACACACACACACACACACACACACACACACACATATATATACATATACACGTATATTCTTAAGTAATCGTAGCCTCGTTTGAAAAGTTTGCTATTCTAATCAAATATCGTAAATATTTAACAATAATAGTAATAATAATAATAAGAAGAACGACAACAATACGTTATCTTTTTCTCTTTGTTAACACCGAAACTCTTCGACAGTTTCAATTATCAAGCGACTAATTTCCTTCCGAGGATCGAGCAACGAATGATATTTATTTTTACTAACTGATTTTTCCATCTTACTTCGCGCGTTACGTTTGTATTTCATTGTAAAAGAATTCACGCAATTCTTCCACCTCGTCGCTTTTTCCCAGCGTTTCTAGTAGCCTGCGTAGCGTTTGAAGCATCGGATAAACTGTAACGATTTTAATAAACGAGTTCTGTCTTATTTTAACGATACGCGTTCTGCTTATTCGTTTCGTTCCATCTGTGCTGCCTTTACCGGCAGGCTGGTCATTTTCATTTGGCAAATTCGAACTTTGCCTGTCCGCGCGAGATAGACGATCGACTCCTGACACGTTTTACAATTTAATATCGTTAGGGTTTGCACTTGAGAATTTATTGGTTACCCTTGTCACAAAGCTCTGCAAATTGCGCTGTAAAAACGCGAGTCTTTCGAGCGAACGGCTTTCGACGGTAGAAACGATTGGAAAAATCGTAAATATGTAAATAAAGGATTTAAACGGCCCGACAGTTCCATCGAAATAGGAAAATTAATTCAGTTAACAGGTGGAACGCTCACGCGCAAAGGGTTGACCTTTCTGTGGTGTCTCTTGCGTATGAAAAATTGAAAGAAAATTGCCTGCGCGATTACGTTTATTTGATTAATCGACGGAAAAGGACGGATATTGATAAAACAAGTCGCTATCGAGTCCGAGGAGACGAAGTTATAAAATATCAATAACGATTTATACGAAGTTCGTTAACCTTTTGCGTCTGTGTAGTTCGAACGATCGGCATCGATACCATGTAATTTTATACGAAGCCCCGGCCCCTCCCTTAATTATCTCTTAATTACTCGTGTAAATAACGCATGAACATGTATATTGAATTCACTTACGTGTACAGAGGTTGTAAGGAAATTTTAGATACAAATTTTTTAGAGTAATAGAACTTATTGAAAAATGCTGAAAAATATTTTAATAACGAGGACGATTTAATCAGCTGATAATCAACGCGATGATCGATCACTGCTTCGCAAAATTTCCAAATTCACTCGGTTACGAACGCTTCTATTTATTCGATTCTTCGATATTACGGACACACGGTGTCCGTTCGAAGGTAGATGGCGCGCACGAGCGAGATACGAGCGATCATCGAACGTATGTGAGACGAAAGAAATTCGTATTTACGTTTCTCCGGCAATCGTTCGACGTTGCTTCAGCAAGTAACCGATATTAGAAAACAATAACGCGCATCTCTCGTTCCTTTCAATACGTTCTATCGACGCACAAAACTTGTAGCCATAATTCCTTTGCCTCCTGTATACAGTATGAGATGTTTCAAAATCCAACAGACCGATCGTAAGAGCGGATTCTTTCGGTGAGAACGTGCGCGAACTTGCCCGAACTTGCCCGAGCATTCCTACGGTAGCGTACGAACCTGAAACGATCAGAGACGTTCACGGCGAAAAATCGACAAATCTTCTACGTTCGATGGCGGAGACGCGAGGAGAGTACGCTTTTGCAATTTCTCTGTGCGATTTTGAAAAATACACGAACGCGTGTACGAGTACATCGAACTCAAACAATTCACGAGCACGGAAGGACCAGGTTGTCGGGAAAATTCATTCGGATCTTGAAAATGTCGGTGGCGGACCGGCTGGACGAAAAGAAAAATCGAAATATCCAAGCAACAAGGGAAACACAAACGTGCTCCGCGAATATCTGAACGAAATCAGCCGCATCGTTGAACGGTAAAACGTCGAAACGATAAAACGTCGATAAGACGCAGATTGTCTCGTTGTTCGTGAGATTGACGCAGACTCGTGAAACGCGAAGAATCTAACGAGCGTATGTTCGTTTTCTATAAATCGTGTATCGTTTGAGCCAGACGTACGTTCGAACACTGGATGACAATTAGCAGGCGCGCAACACACACGCACACGCACGCACACACACACACACACACACGCACACACACACACGCACGCGACCAATTGTACGAACGTCGTACGTTACTGTAATCCATATTGTATATATCTGTGTATAAATGCGAATTAAAACGGCTATAGAGATAGATTATTTCGTACTAAATACAGGCGTAATCGGTGTTTCACGTATGGAATTGCATTTACGGAATGTACTCGCCTAAGCCTGCGGATACCCCGACGAACATTTCGATAGCAAAGGATTACTTATTGACTTGTTATTGCTGTTGCAGCTAAGCCTTTGTTTCGTTTCGCCGCTAATTTCAGATCGTACACGGCACACGTCCATGCTATTAGTTTCCAGCGCTTTGTTCGTATCATCGTTCGCCAGCGATCGAATTTTTTTCGCCGAAGAAAAATAAAGAAGCACAAGGTTTTACCGAGTTTCTATAATATTACGTTGTCCGGCAACCTTCTTTCGTTTTATAGAAAGAAACAACCGATGCAGAACGTTCGTTGTTTCGTATTATTTTCTCGAATTACGTACGATCGTGATAATAGAAACGGAAGAAAACACGTAATTCGGTAAAATAATAGAAAACGAAAAATGTCTACTGTTTCCTGATAGAACGAAAGGAACTTTCCGGACAAGCTAATATGTGATAATACGCGTTGATTCGTATAGATTTCTTTGATTTATCGTAGCTTTCATCCGACCAGGAAATCACGAATATTTGGAAATCGATGGCTACGCTCTCGTTTTACGTTGTAGGAACGTAAAACGCCTACCGATTCGAGAAACGATCATGGCCGTTTCATTACGTGAAAGACCATGAGAAATTTAAGAAATCTATTCAGACGATCTCGTATGCAGCGCGAGGGAGAAAAAAAACCATTGTCCTCTTTCTTTTTCTCGAGAGTCGACCGCTTGCAAAAAAGAATCCTACTAAAGAGAAATTTGTCGCGAGATAATTCTTCTGTCTTTGATTTACCAAGGAAATGTTCTGCTAATGTCTATTTATATATGTATACGTATGTATATTTGTTTATACCTTGATGTTATCGATATCAGGAAAACGACGTGAAGTTTATTTCGCTAACGGACGAGTTAAACGCTAAAGTGTTGTATTTCGATAGAACTGATATGTAGCGAATTTGTGAAAATTAATGTTTCGTAAAAATGTTTATGGTTATTATTAATCGTGTAATTGTACTTGACTAAAAGCCATTATAGATGATATTTCTATCTATTAAATTATTTGACCATGTTACGAAACGAAAGATGAACAGAAATATGTGAAATATTCTAAACGAATGAAATGCCAATAAGAGCTTTTATCGTGATCGTTATACGTTAAATAATACATTCGATTTACCAGTCGAAACGATTAACAGAGTATTGATTAAAGAAGCATTTGACTGCCATTGCATTAGATCCGGATCATTCGTCGATTATATCGTGTAAAATAATCATATTCATTTTTGCCAGGATAAATGATAAAAAGAAATTTAGCCGGTACTTCTGATCGTGTTGATTGAAGATATTATTAATTAAGTAATCCACACGCAGTTAATATACGAGAAAAAAGGAATGGAAAAAAAGTGTCACTGTGTATTTTCGCTGTTTTATAAATAAATAGAAAAATATATTACAAAACCAAAAATCTATGTGTGTTGTTATATCTTGGATATCTTGTAAGTATATCAACGTTTGAATAATGAGTTTGTGCCAATATATGTGAGAGTATCAAAAATAGTCGGCATAAAAGAGAAACTTCGTTATTGTACAACGATACCGTACGATTGAATTGTGTCCTATAGTATATTAAATGTATAGAATAGCATATTAAATGTCATATACTTCCAGACGTTATCCATAAGTGTCACTCGTGGAATGTTCTTCTAAAGAATAATTCATGAATTACACGAAGTTGTTGCACAGTGATCGTTACTTTGAAACATCTTGAAACGCAATTTTTCAAATATCACGAACGAACATTACTCTCACTTCTCAGTTCGCGATCCCACTTTGCCGCTTTAGGCTGACAACTTTTACACACCAAAAGTCCCTAGTGGCTTGTAGCAACATATGCATAAAAAATCACCGTTGAAAATAGTAGAATAATTGTCTCTGACATTATTTATATTACGTAATAAACATAGAATATAAAGTACAACGAAAATAAAAATCCAAGTTATATACATTTTTTTTAAATTAAGGCTTTATTTATACGTGCATTTTTAATGCAAGTGAATAAATTTAAAACCGTTTATGCTGGTAACACCATGGAAGAAATACGTACATCTAGATGCAGATTTCTACTTTATCAGCTGATAGAAAAGGTTATTGTTCCAAAACTTTAGCATAAACTTTTGTCCATTTATTTCAATAATAATAAAAATTGAAATCCCAATACATTTTAATAACTCCAAAAACTGGAACTTTCATATAGACGTTATAAATCTATGAATTAAAACAAATCCATTAAATAAATTACCATCTGAGCACCAACTCTAATACTTAGCGTAGCGTTACACGATGAATCCTAACTTTTCGATTGAAGCGCTTTACGGATTGAAGCGAACAAATTAACCAACATCCGGTCACTAAAAGCCCTATCCGCACCACCGAAGTTACCAGAACTGTATATACGACCGTGCTAAGAGCCTTGACCCCACCACGAGAGTTTCCAGATCTGTGTATGCGTCCGTGGTAAAAACATAGAACACGATAACGCAATTACATGTCCGATCTATTCCGTAACTCGTCTGTTATCGTGTACATATGTACCTGTAGATAGATATATTACTTTGAAATCCACGGCTTTAAATTTTCTGATTTTTTCCGCAATCGGTACTTCAGGACGTACGACATTATCTTGTCATATCATGTCTTACATATCTAAGTACATATCTATCTCTTAATTTATCTATGGCCGTAGCTCGTTTATGGTTTTATGGCTATACAATAGTTGACTAGTGTTCATACGCGCCTATATGCGCGTGCTGATAGTAAAGTGGGTGTTTGTTCTTTGCACAATTTATTTGTTGACAAGTATTTTGATTTACTGACATAAAAATTCGGACAAAAATGGATAATGATAAAAGTACAATGCTTGCAGTTCTGCAGCTGCTTAGAAAATATAATTTGAAGGTATTTGGCAAAGAATTTTATTATTTAAACTCTTCTAACCTTAAACATTTATATAAACATTAAATCTTTATTTAAACAACTCTTGTACAGTTTGATATCTTTATACGAAAAATATATTTGCAATATGCAAGCATGCGTTATTATTATTATAATTTCATAGATATTATTTTTACAGGGAACGGAGGAATTATTTAAAAAAGAAGCAAATCTGATAGACGTATCTCCAGATGAAACTCAACAAACTGATTCAGAGGTGAACAGCGTTCTTTCTGCCTACAAAAGCGAAGGAGATCCTGCTCTCTATGAGAAAGCATATAGCGAACTAAAAAGATTTGTAGAAGGATCTTTAGATATATATAAGGTAGATTATTTAAATTTAAAAATGCATAATAGACTTTACAAATAGAAATAATGTATTTGTTCTTGTTAAATGACAGCATGAATTAGGTACAATTCTATATCCAGTTTTGGTACATATGTACCTCGAATTGGTTTACAATAATCATTCTGAAGAAGCGAAGCAATTATTGGAAAAATTTGGTGGGAATTTAGAGGAATATTGTCAAAATGACTTGAAAAGATTGTCCAATGTCACAAAACGTGAACAAATGGCTGGAAATGAATTAACCGACACTTTCAAGTATATATCGATAAACTTTAACGATTATACGTATAATATATATTCTTATGATATAAATAATCTGTAAAATATTCTACAGATCTAATCAGTTCATAATCAGAATGTCGAGGGATACACTTTCTATATTAAAAAGGCATTTACAAGAGAAGAAACATTGTGTGTTGTTAAATATTATACAGGAGCATCTTTATTTTGATATGTACGAAGGAGTAGCTAGGAATAAACAGCAAATTGATGCCACGTCAGGTGCAATGGTTGGTGAAGCAACGAGACAAGGTAATTTATTCAAATTAAATACCAAAACTTTTATAAAAATATGTTCTTTATTTAAACTATAACTTTTAATTCAGACAATAAGGTGAAAGTATATTATGGACTTTTGAAGGAGCCAGACATTCAATGTATGCCTCTAACCGAAGAAGAAGAGGATGATACAGGTGCCGCAGATGGAGATAAACCAAAAAAGAAGAAAGCTAAAAAGGATCCGTTATTTTCTAAGAAAACTAAATCAGATCCAAATGCACCACCTGTTGGTAGAATGCCTTTGCCCAACTTGTAAGGAGCTTTATGCGTAAATTTGTTTCTTATATTCTTATATAAAAAATAACATAATCTGATTATAAGTATAGAAAAGACGCGGATAAATTGGAAAAAGGAAAAGCATTGAGGGAAGCATCGAAACGCGTTATACTTGGTCCTGATACTTTGCCATCTATATGCTTTTACACGCTATTGAATGCAGTGCATAGGTAAGTTTACGTACGTATTAGTTTTATACAAAGAAACGCTAACATACATGTAATACGAGATTTAGCGTGACAGCAGCTGAAGTAGCGGAAGATTCGAGTTTGCTGGCTATCGGATTCGGTGATTCTTCTATAAAGGTGTGGAGTTTGGTTCCACAAAAATTAAGACTGATGAAGACAGGGGAACAATTACAGGACATAGATAGAGAAGCAGGTAATATTTCTTTTCGTTCGACGAAGTTATGATATTTTAAATACAATAAACATTTTATATTATTAACGCGTTTATATTGTGATACAGACGACGTATTAGTAAGAATGATGGACGATCGTACAGCAGAAACATCGAGATCGTTATTCGGGCACAACGGTCCTGTATACAATCTATCATTTAGTCCAGACAGAAATCTCCTTCTTTCGTCCTCAGAAGACAGTACAGGTACGTTTTAAAATGACGTGTAATTACATTTAATAACTATTGCATTATACTTATATTATATTGCAGTGAGATTGTGGTCTCTGCATACATGGACGTGCGTAGTATGCTACAAAGGACACTTATTCCCAGTATGGTGTGTAAGATTTTCGCCTCATGGTTATTATTTCGCAACTTCCTCTCACGACAAAACCGCCAGACTCTGGGCAACTGATTCTCATCAACCACTTCGAATATTTGCCGGTCACTACTCAGACGTAGATGTAGGTTTATATTCGTATAACTTCAGATGCTAAACGTGAATCAAAATGACAAATTAATTTTGTTTTAGGTAGTACAATTCCATCCAAATTCAAACTACGTAGCAACTGGTTCCAGCGACATGACAGTAAGATTATGGGACTGCGTAACCGGCTGCCAAGTCAGGTTAATGACAGGACACAAAGCTCCGATTTACTCCCTTGCTTTTTCCGCAGAAGGGCGATTTCTGGCCTCAGCCGGTGCAGATCACCGTGTTTTAGTTTGGGATTTAGCGCATGGTCATCTCGTTGCTGCCTTATCGAGTCATTCTGGTAGTATTCATTGTTTATCGTTCAGTAGAGATGGAAATATACTAGTCTCAGGTTGGTCATATTCTTTACTTACATTTTCTTTTTGACAACCATGAAGAAAACAGAAGCAACTTATAGTTTATATTATTTTTTTAGGATCGTTAGATTGTACGATCAAGTTATGGGATTTTACGAAACTCGCCGAAGAAATGAGTTTAGAGGATGTGAATGTTTCACATAATCCGGATGTAAAAACGAATGCAGAAACATATCTCCTTCGAACGTTCGCGACAAAAAACACTCCTGTGCTAGCGCTACATTTCTCGCGAAGAAATTTACTCTTAAGTGTCGGAATGTTCGAGTCAACTTAACAAACGTAACTGTCTTTCAACGAATTTCATCATTGCCGATGGAATACGATTTGACGTCGGATTACCATTATTGTAAGATACGAACGTTTATTAATAAATTTTTTCATATTGATCATGCAACGTACCTGAATTATACCTGATAATAATGTATTGGATTAAGGTTCTAGAGGCTATATTTATATATAATCAGGATTTTTAAACATTGTACAGTTCATTTTAAAATATAAACAACCCAAATATTTTAATACATTACGTCCTTTTTTCTTTCAAATAAATTAGTTTCGTTCGTACTACGATTATTTTACATATTCGATTGAAATGAAAAGCGAATAGGATACAAAAATCGATTGATTAATTTGTTACGAATTGCTTTGCCTTAACGAATAAAGCGAAGACTATATTGTTTGTCTGAAATCAACGGAACTCTAAAGACAAAGCAGATTCGCGAAATACAAGGGATCAGATTGATGAACCTCAATTACGACTGGAATATGGATGGAGCGAGAATGGACGTCTCTCGATGACCACTGGATTCCACGCATCCATATTCTATTCGAATGATTAAGTGGCGGACTTGGAATATCCATCGTCCTTTAGAATTCTATCGCTGCTTCCTGTTGTATTTTCACGAGCTTCTAGCATATTGTCCAGCAAAGGGACAGTATCATCCTCAGAATTTAACACATACGTATTCTTTACTCGAATAACAACACGCACTTTATCGAAATTTCAAGCATACTATCTGAATAACTAGCATCGATTGATGGTAAGTATGACGCACGTGAAGAGTTTACAGACTGATTCGCGAGGTCTCATGCTAAGATGAGGGCATTTCGCTCGAAACTCTAATTCTAAGATCTTAAGAAATGAAAGAGTCTATAAGAACGAAAAGACTTCGAGATCTCGGAGTAAGATAGAGAACTGCAGAAAGAATCTGCATCCATGATCTCAAAGGGTACTTTGAAAAAAACAACTCGAATAGGTAAATTATCGCTAAGCTACGTTCCACTGACCGACAAATGAATATTTCATTTAGACAGCGATTTATATTTATAGCTGACCGACATCAGTTTTCAAAAGCACGTCCTTTTAAAAACCGTTTGAATATTAGAATAGAACAAATAAAACTGACGAGGATATATGGAAGTGAATGCGCTCGTTACTTCGAAGGTCGGCCGAGAGAGGGATATAAATAATAAAATCGGCGCTTTTCGAAGAAAACATTTCATTCCACGGAAGGTCTTTTCATGAAAAAGTCGTATTTCTTTTCTAGGCTACGTCGTGACTTTTATTCACCGAAATGGTGAGTATCGGTTTTTATATATCAACAGGAAATGCGATAGGATTGACAGGGGAAGAGAAACGGACGGTATTTGAATTATACAGTTGAAAAGGTAGAATGCAATTCAGACCAAGTTTACGCGAGAAATTTATTTCCGATTGTTGATACGCTTACTTCTATCACAGCATACAGACGTAAGTTATACGCGCTTTTACCATACGTGTGTGTACGTGGTATGTATGTAAGTAATGTATTCCCTCTCGTACGTGTGGCGGTGTGTGCGTACGTGAAACGATGGCTTTTTTAATTAGTTAACACTTTCGCAATAGAGTTACAATGTATGCGTTGTCAATTTCGTGTTGCCCACTTCTCTCGCCTTCGCACTCGTTTAAACGATAATCAACTATACACCAATCTCTACGTCCCAGTCAAGCCTCGCGCATTGATATCAAACCTAGGTTACATGTGTGATTTTTAACTATATGTTATACCATCTTTGTTAACGTACTTATGAAATCTGGATAGGTTAGGATCGCGGTTAACGCGGGAGCATAGAGTATCGACAACCGGATTTTCTGTACGCCCGCCGGGATTTTTTCCATTGATCTCGAACTAAATCCTAAAATGGCAGTTATAGAAGACGTCGCTACGCTCTCGCGTTAGTAGTCGTGATGGTTGCATGTTTCTTACAAAAAACGATGGAGTTTATCGACGGATCGACGCAGATGACATCGATTTGATAATAAGATGGAACCAGAGGGTCCATGATAACTCGTTTGGTTGATCTTGGTCGTACAATTCCATGGAATAAATTGCATATGAATATCGTCGTTCGGACGCGACAATCTAGAAATTTATAGAATAAAACCGGTTTTTGAAAGCGAGAAATATCGGTCGAAATAATCCTTCATTGATTTATTTTTTCTGTTCTTTTTTTTCGGACTTTTCCTTTCGCATCTGTTTCTCGTAAAGTATAAAATCAAGGTTTCTCCGTTTCTTTCTTAACCTTTTAAATGCCACAAGCGCGCGTGGTGCCGCCTATACAAAGAGCTAACATAACGTACTCACGTTCTAGTTTGAACTTTCTTATTATCGAGTTTTTTTTAACCTCGGGCTAGTGAGTATCTCCGGTATAATATCATACGGCATCTAAAGGGTTAATTTCTTTTTCGACAAATCACAGAGTAGTTTCGTTTCGTTTTTTTTTCCCCGATTTTCACATGCGATTTATATCGAAGTCGTTCAAAGAGATTTTGTATTGGCCGCTATTTCGTCAGTTCCCTCTTCTTCCCGCCAATTCTGTTCTGCGTCGTTTCTCGTCGTGGACGTTTGTAACACTCGTTTCCCGGCAACCGACCGTAATAAAAATTCTCTCTCGCTCTCTCTCTCTCTCTCTCTCTCTCTCTCTCTCTCGCTCGCTCGCTCGCTCGCTCGCTCTCAATGCAAATTACAGAATTCTACTTCACCTTAAAAGCATATATTCGTACGCATCAGCCGTGCGCGTTTTTGTCTTTCCCTTTATTTTCCTTCTAATTATAATCTCTCGCGCTCTGTATGCTTCGTTTCTTCCTTCGCACATTGCTTTATCCTAAAAACGTGTGTTCCTAATGCTACTGTGATACGGCGGTTTTACCGTGAAAACCATATACGCGAATTGTTCGAGCAGCGCAAACGCTTCTCATCGATTCGATTCACCCTTTGTCTGTCCTTTGGAACGTTTGAAAATTCGGAATTTTATAATATCCCAATTCGATGCGAATTTGAAACTTAAACAGCGTCGGGAGCAGAGACGCTTCTGTTGCTCGGGTTTTAAACGAAATGTCGATTCTCCGGAGACAAAGCGTGGATCGTGGTCGAGGCTTCGAAACAACCCGCAATCCGCTCCTTCGTTAAATGCCTTCGAATTGGTCTACGAGAGTTTAATACGATTATTGCGTATATATATATATATATATATAATTTTTTTTTTTTTTTTTTTGTTGCGCCGTACGCGCTATGAGATGGGTTCGATCGACCATTCCGTCGTTTGCTTCCATTCTCTTCGCGGGAGGTGAGGGAAATCAAAGAGGCCAGCGAGGTAGGCGTATTTTAAAAATCCTGTAATATTCACACGGTGGTCTCGATATTGGCAATGGCGTATTGTCAACAAATACTGTCTTTCCCGTAATTTTCCAAATACATCTCCTGCGGCGTGGCGAGATTGTAGCGACCGCTCAGGCGACTTCCGGTCAGACCGTTATTATGGTGCGTGTGATTCACGTGCAGATGGTTCACGTTCAGGACAACGTTCTTTTTTTTCTTGCGAGTTTTGTGTCGATAGAGGCAATATTTGAGGCAACCGGTGGCAAGCAGTAGGATAAGAAATATACCTAGGGCGCCGGCACCTATGGCCACGTACAGCAATGTCACGCCGAAACGGTACGCACAGTTGGTCTCCTCCTCGTCGAAACCGGAAGGACAGTGACGGATCCCATCGCACCATAGCACGGAACTTATACACGCCTGAATTTCCGGACATCTATAAAATAAAAATACACCATAGATATGATCCCATTGTTGTTTACTTTTTATATCAGCCTATAAGTTATCAGAATAATGTAGAGGAAATTATAAACTCTACATCTGTACCGACTAATTTCCTGACTCACTAAAGCCATCGACAGGCCATAGACAAAAGACGACCACAAAAGGCAACCATAAGGCAGGAGACAGGCAACGATGGCTTCGGTGTTCAGTTTCTAGGTAACGCTGCTAGCGTGCGGATCTGCACCGGATCAAACTGTATTCGTATTATACCAACGTTTCTTTATTAAATACAGTTTACTATCCGACGATTTATCCACGCGCTTTTCTCTCTATCTATATAACCAATAACCGCAACAGTTACCGATAAGGACAATCCTCGTGTGGCATTAGAGAGAATACATTGGGCCCGACGCTAGAACTGGAAGACCTTCTCGAAATGGCCATCCACGTAACGGCATAGAATCCAGGTTCTCTCTGCAGGAACTCGACAACGAAGCTCCTGGAGTGTTGCATCATGGCCACGGTAGTATTAATAGCGCTGTAGTTCCAACCACCGGAGAAGAAATCCACCGTTCTGGCAGTGTCGACACCGCCCTCGGGACATATCACGCTACGATCTTTCGTATTGGCCGCCGAGTAGACGACGATTCTGTTTAACGTTGTACATTCCTCGACGTTATCCAACGTGATGCTATATCCAGCCGTCCTTAAATACAGATAATTGATGCGTGCATCTTCAGGCTCGATGAGCCAGGGCTCGTTCACGCATTGAGTGGCAGTCAGATCCTCCGTATTGGTTAGAATCTCTTCGATGGCGGCGACACCGGGAATCACTCGCGGCAGGGGACTTCTGAGGGATATTTCACCGCTGGTTCCGCGTAATCGTCGCTCTTCGAGCTTCGTCGAGCAGCCTTGCTCGCTCGACTCTGCCCCCAACGCGACGAAACGGTACTCCCCTTCGAAATAGAAATCCCTGTAATCCTGCGTGACGTTCATCAGGGTCACCGTGAACCGGACTTCGATCACGTTGGACGTCAGTGTTCTCAGAAGGATCCTATCGCTCACGTTCGAGCACAGGCAATCGCGAACCTGAATACATACGAACAATGTTATCGTTACCGAGATTTGTACATCTGACGTTGCATTTTTAAACGTATATCAATGTTACGAGAATCGTACCAGTTCCACTCCCTGCCAAGGGTACTCGGCAACGATCAACTCAGCCGTGCCAAACTTGCTGGAGTCGCCTATGCGTCGGTCGCAAGTCCAGCGATTGACCAACGGGTCCACGTACGAGGAACATCCTTTGTCTCCGAACGAGGCTCTGCTTATGGACAGTTCTATCCTGTGATCCGGCTCGGTCTCGAAACGATACACACAGCTAACGTTCTGCGCACCACCGCGACCGTAAAAGAATACACTTTTCGGCGACGCGAATTTCCCCGCCTTGGCGAGCGACGACAGTAACGACGCGGAGGACGATGAAGAAGAGGATGAAGAAGACGTGGAAGACGTGGATGAAGTCGACGCGAAACCGAACACGTGGTTACAGGAGACCGCCTCGTGCACGAACTCGTAACGCAGTACAAAACTTATCGGATAAAGTGCACTTCCTTGACGTAATATGTGCTCCAGGGTGAGATCTCTGCCGCTGGAAACGTAGCTCTCCGCGAGGCTACAAGGCCTCGCGTGACGACTTCCGTTCCGTAGCAGGCTGTGGTCGCAGAGACGTGGTGTATCATCCTTACAAAACTGACCCATCAAAGTGATATTCTGTAAATTAAGATTAACTTGGAAATCCTGTCGATTGTAGAAATTAACCCCTTGCCATCCGATGCTGTAGCGCATAGTGGCGGCATTTCAAATTTCTCTCTAAAGTCGGATAAATATTTACTGCTGCGATCACAGTGCCGCCAGAAAATATATGCCAACCGTAAAAAGGTTAAGGAAGACTAATTACGAAAAGAAAGATGAGTATCACACCTTACGCGTAGGAATTAATTTATTTAGCGTGCGATCGCCGTCCCAAATGAGCAGCTTCGCATTGCAATCGGAAGCGACGTCGATATTGGCGGCGGCATCGGCGCTGGCGGCATAGTACTTGACAAAAGACAGCCAAACGATCTCGTTTGGCTTGCCCTGGAAGTGGTAGCGACAAGTCGTGTTCGGAGGCAGAGAGTGTTTCGGATTTTCTAAGACTCCCGAAGAGCTTTCGTCGCTGGGTATATAAAAGTCGCAGTTGTTGTTCTCCTGAACAAAACTCCGGGATTTCTCGTCGATGAACAGCACCTTTGAACCATCGATGTGATTGACTAGGTAAAGATTTTGTTACTAGCAGAAGTATAATTAGCAACCTGTTGGAAATTACCTGAACCTCGAGTTCGAAGCCGGGCAAGAACGACAAAGGAACGGGATGAAAGGGATTGTCGTACGGAGACGTGTGGAACTCCAAAAGCATCGTGTTATGGCTGCTAACTATGTCTGGCACCGCGTCACCTCCACAAAGTCTAACCAGCACCTTGTCGGAGGTTGAACCCCCGTCGTAGACCGTCAAGTAATCTTGTACCACGTTGCATTGATCCCAAACTCTATATTGCAAAATAATTCGACACGTTCCGTTGATCGATCTTTCAAAAATGTAATTTTTTCAGCTCGGTCCAAGAATTTTTATCGACTTACTGCCAGGCAGTAATTTAATTCTTAAAGTAATAAGAATTTTATATTATTCGCAATCCGGCCGTATTTGCGAGGGCCGCGATAGATCGAAATATAATACTAGGTCACAACGTTTAATTTTCGTCAAATATTACACCGTATCTGCGCCTCGTCTCTCTGAAAATGTTATCTAAATCATTCGCATCGTTGACGATCTTTTACTCCGTGAAATATCTCCATGAATAATCTTTTTGTAATTATTCTAAAAAATGTATTTTCTAATTTACAACGGGGCACAGCGACAGCCATCGTGACAGTCAACGCGTTAAAATATTCAAAAGGTAAGAAGAAATATCGTACGATAACGCGGTACCTTAATATCCTTTGGCTGCCATCGTACTTGACGACCTGGTCTTTGATGTGTATCTTGTGACTGTTTCGCTGACTCACGGCGAGCAACGCCCGATGACCGGGTGGCGCCCGATTTTGCTCTACCCGGTAATAGCAAGTGACGTTTCTAGGATAAACGCCCGGGTAATTCGGCGATTGAAGTCGACAGGCTCGCGTGTCGCACTTGGTAAGCACACGGTCGCAGTACGTTCCGTTCACTAGCTCTCCCCGCCACGTGGACATACTACTGTTCCCGTATCTGAGGTGCGCCTCGCTACGTCTCAGGAACTTGTACGATAATTTGAAGTCGAAATTATAGCCGCTACCCTGTTGACAGTTAATATGAAAGTACATCTGAAGAAGAAAAAGCATAGGCGAAGATCTTTAGATCTGTAACTTTCGCATATTTGTGATTTTTCGGGTTTCAATCGCGTTATTAGGACGCAACGCTTATTTAGGGGAGATCCGCTTCTTACCATCGGAATCGAATAAAAGAATTTTCGAATCGATTAGAAATAACAATGTTGTAGGTAATTTAGCTTTTGCGTATAATAACGCGAAACAAATCTCGTCGACGAATGGCTATGGAATCGTAAATCTAATCAATTTTAATAGCTGCTTATCTAGCGCGAAGAAGCGAGCTGAAATATTCATCGAAACGTCGGACAAAGTGGAACGTATTAATACCATCGAAACCCGAAGAATCATAAACACGTCACATAGACGAAGATTTATAAGGTCTCTAAGAAGCTCCAAAGAGCTTCCCCTTTATGTACATACGTTAACTGTTATCGGATCTTAGTGCTTTGTGTGTGACTTGTCGCTAAATGCGCTTACGTTTTGTGCTTATTATTTTCTCTCACGTGACATACGACTGATAATTATCAAAGAAGCAAATTTGCGCTTACCTGTTCGGCTAGCCGCAGTAAATACAAAGTTAAATTGATGGAAGGAGTTTCGCTGTAATACACGGTGTACCCCCATGCGCTTCCGCACCATTGACCTCCGGTCGCTGGTCGACCTTTTTCCCGAATGGTCATGTAACCATCCGGACATCCTTCCGACGTGAACGATAAAAATCGACCCACGGTGAACGTGTCGAATGTTAACTGTAATTTCACGAATTTCGAGAGAATACTCGATCATTTCCGTCCTCGTTCATGGTTCTTATCTATCTATGATGCTTATCCTCGTATTATGAACAGAATGAATTATCTACGTAACTAACTTTGTTGAAAAAACTGCAGGTAATACTACACAAACGAGGGACATCGCCGCCAAACCGTTAGGTCACTGTAGAAATTCGAAATCTTCCGACTGGTTCTGTTATCCGATCTTTGCGAATGATTAACGCGAAAGCACGATGGAAACTAAAAACGGATTTTAAAAATGCGTTGCACAGCCAAATTGGAAGCCTCGTTTCGTCTGACAGACGAAGGTTCGAGGAGAGTTCCTGCGGCAACTCGATATCCGATTTATTACGAAACAAGGCGAAATCCGCGGACAAGAAAAAAAAAAAAGAAACGAATTCTACGTGTCTTTACACGAAGCGACGGACGGGAGAACGGCAAAGAAGAAGAACAGAGAAGAAAGGCGGTAAAAGAGGAGAAACAAAGAAATAAACAAACTTACGAAAGCAATTTTCAAGAGACAATCTATTTTCGCTAAAACAGCGACCACGCGCGCGCGTCTACGCGTCTATCCGAGTCCGTATATCCCTAGGAGAAAAAATTATTGTTCCCTACTACTGTCTGGCTCGTGACAGTCTCGTTGCACTCGCGCGACGAGACACCGTTTATTTCCTACGGATTCAAAGGTGGCTGGCCGCACGCGCGCGCGTGCTCACGACTCCTTTTTCTTCCGTCCCACCTGAACTAGATCTCCGAGATCAGACCCGGCGGCAGTGAAATTGAGATGACACAAGAATGGCAGTCGATCTTCCCTCGGCCGGCGAACTTCCACCCTGTAGGTCCGACCGACGTCACCGTACAAGGTTCTGTTGCACACTGTAAAACCACGTAGAAAAATAAAAATCCTGCTGCGATATCCTCGCGAGATCTACGACCGCTGCTCCGCTTCTTTCCCTCTCTTCTCTTTCCAGCGATTTGATACCACGTCGCGAGTCACGAGATTGCGAATCAAGCGGAGGAGCAACGGAAGCGAACATCGGGACTCGGATGCTTTATAGTCCGCGGTTTGCACGGCGGGAGGAAAGTTTTCGTCCTGGGTAAAAACATCCTTTGTCGCGTAATGCAGTCCGCGTTTAAGCAGCCGGGCCTTGGTCAACGAATCTTTGTTACCTGTCAGATCGTAGATTTGCGAGATAGAAGGCAGAATTAAGGATATCATCATGTGGAGCCGGTGCGTTGTACGAGCACACCGAAAACTATAAATTACGAAGGTTTAGAATTGTTACGACGAGATACGAATCGTTGTATCATGCGTTTCCTGCTTCAAAATCCGCGCGAGACAAATTTTGTTCAATCTCGCGACGTAGCTGTGGCAGCGCATCGTTTGCATCTACAGCGAAAGCGTTCAACGAGAACTAAGATCTTCCGTCTTGACGAATTAAGCGATTGCGAAATGTGTGTTTTAATCGATAGGTTTTGCAGATTGGTTGTATATTCTTGGAAACGACGTTTAATCATCGGCGTACTAGTAACCGCGTATCGAAGAGAAATAGGAATTTTAATTGAATTAAAATCGCTGGGGCGAAATGGCGGTGAGGAATCGAACGAAACGGGTCGGATAAAGGACTCACGGGTGCAATATTTCGGCTCGTCGGAGTTGTCGCCGCAGTCATTTTCGCCGTCGCAGTATTTGTCCTGGGCAACGCAGTTTCCGGTGCCACATAGGAACTCGGATGGCCTGCAAATGGAATGCAAATAAAACGTACAATATATCCTTTGGAATACGCCTCGATACGACAGATATATCGGTTTGGTTCAACGGCGGACACGCGTACGATTTAATGGCGGACCATCGCCGAATACGATCGACGCGATTTTGAATCACGATTTAATCCTATTTTCGTAAGCGCCACGAATGGAAAGCGTAACGGGGGAATAAGAGTAAGAAAATATCGATCTGCAACGCAAACGTTTGCGCTTTGGAACGATTTTAAATTTGCCTCGTAAAAAAATACAAGGTTTCTCATAAAACGTGACGGAGTTGGTATAAAGGAAAGTCTGTTGCAGTTGACCTTGTTTCAACGTTGCCGTGCAATCGTATTTCTCTCCAGATACTAACTGCTCGTCTAATTTGTAAAGGTAGAGAACAACCAAGAACTTTTGTGCTAATGTAACCCGAGAATCAACGACGAAGAAACGACGGCCGATCGATTATACCTGCAAACATTTTCCAAACTTGTTGTTGGCGTAGTGGTCGCACCGGACGAGGTCTCGGACGACGTCAGAGCTGGATAAACCGGAAAACCAGGGTATCCAGAGTAATCTGAGGAGATTCCAGGGTGGTAACTAGCGGAGCCAGCCTCGATCGAGGCCGTGATCGCGGCTGCGATCAGCAGCAACCGCCGGCACATCAACATGCCCCCTCACCCTGAAAATATACAAAAAAAAAAAAAAAGAAAAGTTAGAGCAAGGGAATGCTTACGAGAGTATCGCGTATTTCGTACCTTTCGTAATTAAAGGGCGACGCAACTTTCTTTTCAGTCGAACGCTCTTCTTTAATATTAGCAAATTAAACAGATCTGGCGAATTAAACGTATTGTTTACGCGCGACGATTCTAATACGCTTATTGGAATAAAAGACACGTAGTTTCGAACAAAGAGGCCAGAAACTGAGCAGAGATAGCGACCGGGATTATGCTAATTCTATTCAGCCGCTCGTATTTGTCTCTGAAATCTGCAATGCGTTCTTATTTCTCGGGCAAATGGTCGGTTCCAGTTTGCTTCGTTCGTAAGTTCGTAATAATTTTTCCTTTCGTTTCCCCTTGCGCCGTGTCTGACCCGTCATTGACAAAGCAGGGGAAAAACAAGACGTTGCGGAGGAGGAGCATACCGCTAAGCGCGGGTAAATGTCGTAAAAAATAAGCATATCTAAGCGGGAAACTGCGTAGTACGCGTGCCGCAAAAGCGTTCTGTTTATTAAGTCACCGAGCGGAATCTGGGCCAAACATGGCTCAGGGACACGTACCGGAAACTGGAATATGGTAATTTGGCCCGGCTCGCTCCGCGAATATACGACACAGCCTCGTACGAGTGTCGCTGGAATTGCAAGCAACTTAAGCGTGCACGGTCAATTGAATACGAAAGAGTGGAGGATGACGGAGAAATAGGGTGAAAGCAGCACATTCGCAGGATCGGGCGATTTTTTAAATTGCCGTCGAATTATGAACGTCGCGTAGCGTTTCTCGAGTCTACCACGAGCAGCGAAGGAGGAAAGGGTAGCGGCGTAACTCGAGACGATAACAGTATCTCGAAGTAGCATCGTTGCACGCTCGAGAATAATCTTGAGCAATTTACGATGAGTTCTGGCAAACACCTCGGGGCAACGTCTTATGGCGATTTAAGACCAAACGAGTAGATGCTTCGCCGTTTTAATAAAATTTAGAAACCAAAGCGTAAAGGAACGTTTGTTCCGCCGCTCGGCGATTGCTCGCCGAATCGGAAATCGGATAGCCGAATGCTCTAAGAACGTTCTATGCTTTGGCGACGAACGCGAGCGAGCGTTCCTGGAGATTACACCTCGGAGACGCTCGATAATAACTCTCGGTTCGGTGTTCGTTCGGTCTCGAAACAACGACATCCGATGAAAATTGCATAGCTACCAGGTGTTAACGAGAAGAAGACATTTCCAAGAATACTGCATGAAACCATTCGCTCTCCTGTGCGGTTAAAGGAATCGAACAAGCATTTTTAAAGCGCTTGGACGTTCGATTTCCGATTCGGCGGACAATCGCCGAACAGCGAACTTGCTGGATGCTGGTTTTCACCTTCGTTTCGCTCGCTTCGTTTAAACGCACAATTATAAGCGTCGTTCTGCGGTAGCGAGTTTTGTAGCCTCTCTCGAAGGATCGAGCAGAAGAAGATGGCGATGAGCGCGATGGAAACAGGAAGATGGTGGAGAACGAGCGTCTCAGAGCGGTTTTAAAATCAGTTTCGACCGTTATACCGCGACGAGGACTCGGCGATCCTGTAATCCGACAGAACGACGCGACGTTCCACGAACGGTCGGGCCTGGGTTAAATTGCCCGCACCGGCTTCGAAATTGGGTCGGTGCACGAGAAAATCGACTGCAGATTGAGAGGACCTCTTCGCGGTGGATCAACCGTCTCTCCTCCTCTTCTCTTCTTCGTTTGTCCTCCTCCGCCTCCTCCTCCTCCTTCTTCCCTCTTTCCACGGTCGTTCTCATCGATGCGAAATTGGGGCCGGTGAATCGTCGGCCAAGAATAGGCAGGCTCGATCGTCGATCGACGATTCCAGCTTTCACAGAACCTGATGGTTGTGCCGGTACTTAGAAACGCGGCCGAGGAAGGAACGATTTTGCGTAACAACCGAACTCCGGCCGCTCGCGCTCCAATTCGGCTGTATTGCCGCGGCCTTCCACGCAAATTGGCCGCGTATTTTGTCCTTCTTCGTCCACCCGATACGACGATCGTGCCAACGATGTCTGTAATTGTACCTGCCGGCGAAATTCTGTGCACCGGGGTTGTTAGGAAAGGCGTACGGGACTTTTCCATTATCTCGATCTAACATTTGTCGTTCGTTCCTCGTCGTTGTCTCCTTACTTTGTAATAAATTTCTGTAATGTTTTGTAATTTTTGTAACGTTTAATATTTTGTAATAAATAAATTCCAGTCTGTATATTTAATTAACTATCGATATATCTCTGGAAATTCTCGATAGAAATTGTTCGATGTGCTACCCGACTATCCTTCCGTATTTGCATATAACTTAACAAAAGACAAAGTTAAAATTCAAGTGAAATTACCATTATTATCGTCTCTCGGAACGTGCCGTATACAAGTTCCAACAAAGCCGTAGCATTATTCCTGGCAACTGCGCGCGCCGATAAAAGCTCGTTAACGTCGGCCGATTGCGCATCGAAAATTCTTAGCCGGAGACGGAGGCTCGGAAACTTCCTATTCCGTGTGTTCCATTAACATTTGCCATCTCGGTTACCCTTTAATCTCGCCGAAAATAGGGCCACCGGAACCGTTCCAGGTTCACCTTCGGCCGGTTGGCAAGCGGCGCCTCTTTCCGCGTTATTGATCACGCGGCGGCCTTTTTACAATCAATTGCTGTTCCCCCGTGGTCGATCGATGCGAATGCCGCTTCGCAAAAACTGTCTGAAGCCCGAACAGCCCCGACAGCGCAGGCAGCACCGGGTTAAAATTCAATAAAACCGGTGGATCGTCCTCTATCGGGGCGCTGCTCATAAATTTCCGTGAAGAAGCTACAACCTGTTGCTTAATTATAGCTTCTCACGCGGCCGCGAGCGAGCCTCTCTCTCTTCTTTCTGTCTCGATTGGTACGCACGCCTCGAAAATCGATGACTTCTCCCGCTATACTGGCCTCGATACCTAGACTAAAGAGTTTCGCGACCGCTTTCATTCATTTCACCCTTCTGGTCAGCCGTTTCGCGGCTCGAAAATCTACCGACAGTTGCCTCCATTCAGGCGGAAACCGATACCGATCGATGATGGCCGCCATTCAATTCAAATATTCGACTATGTCTATCCATAGTCCGTTCCGTCATTTTGTTCGACGTCTATAGACCCTATGACTCGTTATGGCCTTCTGTCCATTGAATAGCCGGTTTCGATTCGGCCAGGGAAGATTGCCAGAAAAAGTGAAGATTTCGAGGAATAAGTGATACCAATGAGAGAGAGAGAGAGAGAGAGAGAGAGAGAGAGAGAGAGAGAGAACGACAGAGGGGGGCAGGGGGAAGGGGAGGAGAGGCAGGAAAGTTAGCTTCCACGTGAGAGATTTCGTAACGAGGCTTCGCTGCAACCGTAGCCGGTGCACGGCAATAACGTGATATTAAAAATTACTGGTAATAAATAAGGCGGAAATTGCTGCGCGGAAGATGGAGGATTTTCAAGATGTATTACGCTGCTACTCGGACTTTGTGTAGTGGCTTAAGGCGAAGCATCTAGGAAAAATACAGAGAATGATTAATGCGTTTGGTTACACGGCTGAGTTTCGTGCAAACGATGTCACTCGTTAAATTTCGACGATCCTAAGTAACGTCGTACGATATTAGAGACCGTGTTCGTTTCGAGTAGCGCGATCAGTGGCAACGATCGACGCGATCAAACACGCGTGGAACGCGCGTGGCAGATTATCGTTCGATTATCGTTCGAATATAATCGAATACGCTACGTGGATCGTCTTCTACGTCGTAGGTAGGAGTTTGATTAAAAAGAATGTTAGCGCGTTACACCGCCTATGTACTATAGGAAAAGGTCGCCAGGGCTGAGGGTTGCAAGGTAGACGAACGATGGAGATTTTTTTTTATCGGAACGAAGCAACCGTCTATAGAGTCCTGTGTTCCTAGGATCCGACCGTACATCCCTCGGGTGTTACGAGACAGATGCAACGTGTCTATGTATTCGTGGAATAGGAAAGCCGCGCATATGTGGTCGAACAAAGTTGGACGTTGGCAGGGAAAAGTGCCAGGAGGTAGTGAAAAGGGAAGGAAATAAGTGTTGTACGTGATGGTGCGGCTTGTCGTTGCCAAAAATCAAACTTTCCAAACCTTACTCGACGCACGTAGGTGCTCGGTTATAAATAAAACGTAGGAACTGTGTATTTTGTAATATTATATTCGACGGAGGTCGCTTTTCAATTGTGCATTAGTCGTTAACGAAACGGAATATCCCCTCCCGCTACGGTTGATTAATATTTGCCCGAAAGCCCGGTCGTTTTGTGCAGTAAAAGCGAGCTATTTAATTACATCCTATGGCTGGGTCATTAAATAAATAAAACGCTGCCAGGAGGCGGAACGAGATAAAATTTTCATGCTAGTATCGCGAACGATATCAGGGAGAGATCAAATTTTCAATGGATCTTTGGCGCCATCTATTTTTATTATTAGATTTTTCCTAGATAATTCGTCGTGCTACGGACGAGCATATATTTAGAATAAACCTATCAGCTTCGTAAATCTGCAACAAAGATGCTGATCTTAAAATTTATCGGATCTTTAACGAACGTTAAATGATAGAAGACTGGCGAGAAACTAAAGTCCTTTGATCTTTAGATTTTTGATTTTCAACCAGCGTGGTATAACTTTTCGTCGAATTCGCGTGGTTCGGGATTTACCGAAACTACGTTACGGTTCCGAATTAGCATTTGGAAATCCCTCTTAACACCATCTAGCCACCCCTTTCCCATCCCTCTATTATTTCGTATTCTAAAGTCTTCTAGCTCCTTAATTAGTCTTGGTAATCTCACAGCGTCGTAGCCGCAATTACACCGAGCTGCTCATTAAATTTAATTCTCACGGTTGAAATAAATTTCCTTTATTTACCAGGCAGCTCGTTTGTCATCGATTCTTTGGCCGATTGATCGAGCGGAAGTACAGGCAATCTCGGTAGATCAAACACAGCCATCTTGCCTTTCCTGTGGCGAGAGCTGAGTAAGTAAACCGTGCTTGGCGCGACCTGACATCATCAGGATTTTATCTGGTCGGTAATTTCTTTCCATCGATTCCGCGGCTACGCGGGCAAAAAGTCAATTTATTCAAGACCCGCGTGTACCGTGGCGCTGATAAATGTTCCTTTTCCGAAGCTTGCCCCTCGTTTTCTGACCACAACGTGTTGCGTCATCCCACGTACGAGCGATTCTCCTGTAGCGCATTCTGTTCTCTACCGTACGTTTCCATTTTTACTCGTCAAAAAGTATGCCTGACCTCGGTTTCCTCTCTATTTCATCGATGGTCAGCGACGATATCGCGAGAAAGAGCTGACGTAATCGAGAAATAAGGGAGCCGGTAAATGCAATTTTCGCCTAAAGGTCAGCCCAGAAATTGCACCTTATAGCTAGGTAGAATTTGGTCTCCTCTTATTAATCTCGTTGCGGAAGTTGCGTCGTGGCTCGTGGAGATTTGCCGATAATCCGATAGCGATCGCACGACACCCAGTTACATCGTTCAAATTGAAAAATACCCAATCTGATCGGGATTTTGAAATTCCAAGAATTCCAGCCTCGTCTCTCTTCACCGTCGTCGTTCTACAGCCTATCTCGATTATATTCCCATGGTTTCGAAGCCGGTCACTCGTACGCAACGGCTGTTGTTAACCAGCTGAGAAATTCGGTTTGCCGCCTCTAGTTGGCGATTCCCTCGAGCTTTCGCGATCTCGGGAGCGAAATGTCGCCTCTCGTCATCGTCTTATCGCACGGACATCGCGTCGAAGCATCTAAACGAAAGTATATGTATCGGAGAGTGGAGGGGCGTCGCGTAAAATTTATGTGCCGACACATTCATCACCGGCGATTTTCGGGCTAGCAAGTTTCAACCCTCTTTTCAATCCCCTGTTTCCCCGCAATTTATACCGGTCCGCGTAAACATATCGCGATCGTACCAACAAAACAAACACATGTATTACCAGGCTTGTCTATCAGAAGCTGGATAAGAGCGGCTGGCGCGACCTAGCATCATCAGGATCTTATCTGTCGCCGGTAATCTCGCTCCATCGGTCCCGTATCCCGGTTCCATACACGCGTCATACATCAGCTCGGCACGTTGCGCTATATAGCTAAGTCCTGACGTTTAGCTTTTTGCGAGAGCGTCAGCGAGAACACACGTAGCATGTGCGGCGCCGTGTTTCGATCCACGGCCAGGAGTCCCCGTTATATCTCCTTCTTCCATCTCCTCTTGCTTTTTTCCATCCCTTTTTGTCTATTCCTCTCTATTCTCTATTTGTCCCACTCTTCTTTCCGCTGCATCGCCCAGGTACTACCTCGTCGAATTCAGAGGCCTCGTGCTCTCGTGCGGAAAAGGCAGTCGAGCCAGGGAACAGCACGTGAACGAAGAATACCACGCGATTGTTAGGCGTCCCCGATTAATCTACGACTTCTTTTCCTCGTCCTGCTGCTGCTGCTGCTGCTGCTGCTGCTGCTGCTGCTCCTCCTCCTCCTCCTCCTTCCTACCTCTCTGTTCTGCTCTCGTCCTCTATGTCGGTGTAATGGTGCTCGTCTCTCCTTATGATTGCGACGACACAAAGACACAGCTCCACTCGTGTAGACGGCCAAGATAGATATAGTTAAGTGGGTGAACGTGGGTGTCATCGACAGCGGCCGACTATAGCCTGGTCCTTTTTCTTCTGTGCTGCCGTAGACGCTAATCAAAGTACCAGGACGAATAGACGGCTTCGCAGAAATATACGGGGAATAGCGGATTGATTGGCCGAGGAGGCGCGTCGATTGTGTCGGGCAAAGGACAAAGCTGCGCACACAGCAATGGAAGATCGATGCGTCGAATTTTATCCGGCAATTTTTAGCCTGTCGTTAGAAGCGCGTTTCGCTGCCGGGGCGAAACTCTGGCAAATTTCCCGTACACCGACCTACGTGTGCACGTATGTAGCTACGGTTTGCGGCGGGACAAAGAAAAAGAAGAAAGGAAAGGAACGGAGGGACACGCTAGCAGCAACATTTTAATCAGGATGGGAAGAGTTTGCAGCCAGCAAGTTCTGCACGCGGCATGACGTGTACCTTGCTCCTCCATTTTTTTCGAGCGTTCTTTCTGAAAATTTTGTAGCGAAGCTTGACAAATTGAGGAACGCCGAGAGTCACCCGTACAAAGGTAAAAATTTATGTTCGGTGTGTATATATTTCGGCGCACGCGCGCACAAAAAACCGAGCGGTGTGGGCGGAGAGGCAAGGTGGGAGGGGGGGGGGGAAAAAGAAGGAATGTTAATCATGCTCTATTTCTATGGCGAATGAAAACTGACGTTAAAAAGCGACGTATAAAAACAGCAGTTATTCCCTGCTCGGCCAGAATAAATTAATTACAAACGGAATGCTCGGCTTCCTGCTTAATTGCTCGTTCTTGTACAAATTTTTTCTTTTTTTTTCGCGTTTCCTTCGGCCGACACTGGTCAAGTCGAATACTCCTGCCAAATGAAAGAATCAACCGTGAAATGGCTACTTCCGTTAGGACAGAAATGGTCTCCGCAGGACTTCCGACGTTTTTGTACCGGCCACCGCACGAAACAAACAATAAAATTTATTTACAGACGTTCCAACCTCTGTGACCTCGTTCTACGAGCGTCAAAATTGGAACACAGGATATTTTCGATAGCCGTGCCACTATTAAATTTCGTCATTTTATGTAGACCCTCGACCGAGCTTAACAGAGCCGTAATGCAGTAGTCACGAGAGCGGGATTAATACGCGAATCGTGCATTTATTCGACGGAACTGTTTGTTTATCAGGAAGTTGACTGGGACCCTGTCGGAGTTTACAACCGCCCCTGTCGCTCTACAAATAAACCTCTCTCGAAAAATCGATGCGCAATCACGGAACACTACTGGCGAAATTTCGCTAGTGCCGGGGCATCAACGAACGCGCTATCCTATCGTGACTATCGTGCCAAACGCGTTTCTAATATTTATCGCTAAGTTATTCCAACGATCGGGTCCAGATTCCGGATAAATCGAACGCAAACCTTGTCTAAGGCATTTTGCGCGCATTTTCAGTAAAAATGATCTTTAAGACACAGCGTTCGATAAATTTCAAACACTTGCAAAACGCGCTTCTCGTATTCAGTATCGTATCGCGTCGCCTTCTAGCGAAATATTAGGTTGTCCGGAAAGATTCCATCGTTTTGTAAGGAAACGATAGACGCACGACATTTTTCGTTTTCTATTCCTTTATCGAATCACGTATGATCCATCTTGTTCCGTTTTTATTGTTACCATCATACGTAATTCGAGAAAATAATATGAAACAAAAAGTTTCGTGCATCCGTCGTTTCCTTATAAAACGAAAGAAACTTTCCGGACAACCTAATATCTACGATCTGTGTGCGCTAAAACAATCGACAGAGATCGTAGACTCACGCTTTACCGTTAATTCAACTTCGATCAAAGTACGCTATAAACACTTATTATTGCAAGTTTCCGTTCAATTTATAAAAACCTACGAAGATTACGTAGATAAACGAGAAGATTATTCTTTTCTACGAAAGGTCTCGTTCGACGCTGAACGATTAAAGTGGAAATCTACACCTTCGCGTCCTTTACGTTTCGTGCAGTTCGTTCGTTTCAATATGCTTTCTTGCCCGAAGACCTAGAAGACCCACGTACTTCTCTCGTCTCGTAACCTAGAAAACTGGCGCGGCTGGTGAATGCAAAAAGCAGAGGCAAAGTGTTCTTAGGGAAAAGGGAAATTAACCAATCCAAGAGTCTCCGCGCAAGATATTATGTCGGCTACAAAGAGGTTGACAAAGCGAGACCGGTCGCGGATGAAAAATTTCTAGACCATCCCTCATAATCAAGGACATGACTAATGGACTCAGCAGGCTATGTTGCGCGTATCGCCAGATAGAATGCATAGCGGACGCGTGCCTGCGGGCTACGTGTCTCTTTTACGCAACCGAAGTCAATAATTCTCGTTATTTCGCAGCAAGGAAAACGCGTAACTTTAGCTAACTGCTCGCGAATATAGCGATCTGAATCGACGAGTACCGCGGATCGATGATACTTATTTTCGGTTCCGCTGGCGTGGATAATTGAAACGGAAACGGTGGATGACCTGACGTTAAGCGGAGATCGTTGCCCGATAGTTTCAAATCTTCGTCTATTCTAGGAACGATCGCTAATAAGATAAAACGGAGAGGAAGAAGAAGAAGCCGGAGACAGGCTGGAAGTGGCAGAGAAATAACAAATTAAAGCCAAAGGAGATAATTTTAAAAAGGGTGTTGAATTTCACGCGGAATCAGGAAATTTCGAAGAATTTCCTTCCAAGACAGAATTCCCATCGCTTTGAATATATTGTCCGAATTGAAGGATGTTTGAGAATCTTGAAAAAAAAATCTTGAAACATTGGTGGCCCTTAAGCGTCTTGAGAACGACTGAAATATGCAGCAGGTGAGCTCAGACAAGAGGGACGAGGAAGCGTAGAAAGAGATGGGCTGATAAGAGATTTAGAAGGGGCGGAATAAGAGGTGAAAAAGAAGGAGAACGGTTAGAAGGAGGCGAGCAGGCAGCAGTTGATTAACTTTTCACTTGGCGTTATTGCTTTGGAAACAGTCGTACGATTCACGTCGGTAAGTCGCTTTGGAAAAATTGCGTTTCAAGCATCGTTCGATCGATACACGGCCAAATTCGTCCGGCTTGATTTATCGTTAACGATATTATATTTTAAACTTCTGCGCGAGTATTTATTTTTTTTTTTTTTGCTTAGTTGGCCGCGCGCATTTTACGACGCGAATATTTTACCGCCCGTGGCGAACGGAAGATCTGCGTGTCTCGTACGGCTACGTTTATTTGTACATTCTGCTAATTTCCACGCCCGGATTATTCTATTAGCTATAACGAAACATTTTCCCGCTGCGCTGCAAATTATCCGGAAAAAATGTCGCGCTTTTACAGCTTTACAGCGCCAAACTATCGCGGATCGGGATTTTTATTTCGCGATGCAACACTCGTACGAGAAAAACTGCGACGAAACGTACAGAGACGGATAACGCTTTCGCGCACGCGTGTCAACCTGCGTATCACCGACTCTGATTTATGGAACGTTTGAAATCTGATTTCCAAGATTCTCGAAATATAAATTACAGAATGCGCAGCCGAATTAAACGTGCCACTCTCTGCTCGCGGTTTTTATTCCGCGGTGCTGTAAAAAGATATAGGGTTTGCAACGACGAGAAGAGAAAGAAAGAAGGAAGAAAATAAACAAAGAGAGAGAGAGAGAGAGAGAGAGAGAGAGAGAGAGAGAGAGAGAGAGAGAGACAGAGAACGACATGTATCTTCCTCGATGAATGCGAGCGAGAGAATTCAGAAACGCGAAATAATCCCCTGTTTTATGTATTCGACAGAATGGCCGAGCGCGCATGCACGCAGATACGTGGTACATGGCTGGCGAAGTTAACCAAGAGCTTGTAGGCGAACAAAAGCCTGTTGTTATCCGGGAGAGGGCAACCGTTCGATCCGGCTAGCAACATCAAATTTCTGTTTGCGAAAATCTGTAGCCATTTAACTGTCGAATCCTACCGCGATATTATCCACGTCGGATAAATATGAATCGAAACGCGAGCGAGCAAACAGGGGACAATCGCGGATAAAGAATAACGAAATGATTAATTCGTCGCGAAGCAGATTCTTCGTACGAATGCGCTTACCCTATGGTTCGCCGTTGATACGGAAGAATCGACGAGCAGGGTAACCGGGTATCAGGTGGCAGGTGACGCTTGGAATCATTTTTAAGCGGTCTAATTCTTTCGCCTTCTTCTTTTCCAGCGAACAATGATTTATCGCGTCGTAAATTTTTCAAGGGGATTCCATACAAAGAGAAGTGCACGAGAGGGTAGAATAAAAGGGAAGAAGGATAGCGCGCAGATATATAGAAAGAAAAATAGAAACTGAAACGAGAATAGGAGCGAACCGGCAATGGGAAGCGAGAGGGTGGTAACATACAACGACGAGAAATGTGGAGCAGAAAATGAAGGACGTCGAAGTGAGAATAAAAAAAAAAAAAGAATACAGCGCGTATCTAGATAAATAGGTAGATAAATGTAAATGGACGGATAGATAAACAGATAGACGGCTAGATGAACCTTTTATTCCAGCAACTGATATTAAAGGTGTGTAGAAATAGAAACAAAAAAAAAAAAAAAAATAAAAACAAGCGACGAAGGGGTCGAGGCGGAGAATAGAAGCGAGAGAATGAGGAAGAAATTGTCGAGAGCAGTACTGCTAATATCCTGGGGGCGGTCGTGGGATAGCGTGCACCTGCGCGTATGACAGATACGCCCCTGGCATAAAGGCGACATTTAGGTCACCGGCTTTTACCGCGGCAGGCTGCATACGTAGACAGGCCTTACTAGCGATCGTTCTCACTACTAGCATCAACGATGCCCTTTCTTGCAAAAAATATTCCATCTAGCCTTTTCAAGACCATTTAGGATGATTACTCCGTTATTAACCGAGGAGAATCGATCTTTTTTTAAGATCACCATATAGATGACGCTATTTTAATTTTCACGGTTATTTTTTCTTTTCTTTTTCTTCTTTTTTCTTCTTCGACTCGGTTCTATTTTTTTTTTTTTTTTTTTTTTTTTTTTTTTTTTTTTTTTTTTTTTTTTTTT